>JABFEV010000704.1:0-38217 GCA_013618395.1 Fusarium domesticum | reverse complement strand
CCTCCTCTACCATGACACACAACACCTTCCCTTGAAAAAGAATGCCGCCATAATGGGAAGACGCCTACCGTGGAAGACATCCACCACGCCCACGAGCGCGGATAAGAGCCGCGCTGTCAAGGCCGAGAGTCCGCGTGTGACCGCGGCTCGCTCACCATGTGTCCGTTCAACGCCCTCGACTGTGGCGTCGCTGTCTGAGAAGCCGCGACGCGAGCGCGTTGTTGATTCAAAAGGTACTGAGCATCGTGTAATGCCAATTGGGGACTGTGCTAACGCGCTTTCAGATAATGTTCGCAGCCCTTCGACATCTCCACCACCTGAGCCGCCAGTTGAGAGGTATTGCACCTTCCAAGCTTTGTTTCAACTATATTCTCACATATCAGATTCATGGTTCCAGGCCCTGCTCATGATGACCGCTATCGTATAGTTGAAGATGAGTTTCTCAACGTGGCGCATCAATTCACAACCCACCTGCACCGCGCAGAGTACAACCGTCTCAAGACCTTAGCCAAGTCACAAAACGCCGCAACCATCCGCGAGATTGAACGTCCTGTCTTTGGCGCACCGACTCTCTTATCTCGCCAGCGCCAGGAGAGTGTGCGCCGCTTTGCGAAGCAGCGGAAGGCTTTGGGCGGCGGAGGGAGCCCAGGAGATGACATGCCGTTCATGGGGTCCAGCCTGCAGGGTCTACTAGAGAGTCCTAGGAAGGAGGCCAAGTGGATTTCCAACGGCGCGGCCGGGAGTATTACGACAAGGGCGGCTGCTGGGTATGGGTCGCATATGAGTGGCTCACCAGCGAGGAGGGAGAGACATCGAGCCTCGGAAGACCATCACTCGTCGGGCCAGAAACGGCGGCGTGCCGCACATGACAACATAGAGGAAAGCGGCGGCGACGACGACCTCGCAACGCCATCGTGGCGCCTTACTACCAAGGTGCCTCGTACCCCAAGCGTCCCATCTCCAGTTGCATCCCGCTCGGCATCACGGCCTATGAGTAGCGAAGTACGAACACCGAGTACCACCATAACAGCAGCCAGACTAAAAGTTACCACACCTGGGAGTGCCATGTCAACCCTGACCAGCAGGGCGATGGCCTTGGAAATGACAGGCGACGGACCTGATGACGATGACGACCCATTTGGGATCAACAGAAGAAGGACACAGCGACTTCACTCAAGAGAGCAAACGCGCAAAGTAGAACAGAGGGCTCCTACGAGAAGCTCAGCCTTGGATGACATCCCGTCTTTTATTTGATATCGCTACGCCCTCTTTTTGACATAGTTCATCTAACATAACAACAACACGCAGAAGCCAAAGAACCGCAAAAGTGAGTGGTCCATAAATCATGCTTTTCATTGTAGTTTCCATTTCCCATCTACGCGTTGGCATCCTGCATAGTAAGCTCATCGAATTCATCCAGCAGCTCGTTCATGTCCACCTTTGGTACATTCTCGTCATCGTCCTCCGTCTCCGCTACGCTCATCTCCTCGGCGTCCCTCTGCTTCTGGGCCTTATACAGGGCAAGCGTGGCACGGAGCTCCTCGTCCTCCTCAACATCCCGCAAGAACTGCTCATACTCGTTGTCCATACGCTCCTGGTCACCCTTCTTGGGGAGAAGCTCGCCCTCGTCCTTGTTCATACGCTTGAGCTTCCAGTTTCTGTTGCGGTTCTTCCTGCGGCGGGGGTAGTGCTTCTTCACCAGTACCACGTCGGGTAATGTTGACGAGTATGTGCTGGATGCCTCGACGGCTTGGTATTCGTCATTGTTAAAGTTGCTTCCGCTCAAGAGGTAGCCCATGGCTGAGTCTCCAGCCTGCAGGTGGCGGCCCATGTGTGTCCTGGTAAAGTATGTGCGGTCGTTGACACCGAGATCCGAGGCGCGGGCAACCGTGGCCTCGGCCAATGTCCACCTACCCTTCTGGGTCGTTGTGGGCTCAATATCCATGATGACAAACTCGACGAGCTCATGGGTGTCTGTGAGGGCATGGAAAGGGGCACGCCAGTAGATGGGGGCGGAGATATCGCATGTCTGAAGGGTCTGAGGATCCAGGAGGTAAACGGATGTGCCGATCTTGTGGCAGAGGAGGAGAGGGGAGACGTTGCCGTTCTGCTTGGCCATCTTGATGGGGATGGCAACCAGATCGTCCTTGCAGACCGGTACCAGCTCGGCCGAGTATGTGAACTTGTACGACTTCTTGGAGGTGTGGACATCGTGGGAGATAAGTTCCTGTGAAGCCTTGACCTTGACAGGCACAACTGAGTTGAGGAAATCGACAAACTTCTCGGCCTGGTTCTTTTGCGAAAAGAAGAAATCGATACCGTCCTTCGCTTCCCTGATGTTGAGAGTATCTCGGTGCGCGCCATGCTTCATGATCAACTGCTCGAGGAAGAGGAAAGTTCGCTTGTGGAGGACCTTTTGGCGGACCTGGACGGCAGCTCGCCAGACGTTGGCGGTATATGACTTGGCGCACTCGGAGCACTGCTGGTAGGCGACAACATAGATAACCTCGAAACTCTGCTGGAGCAGCATGCCATCCTGAACATCATCCTGGATTGTGAGCTTGACCCTGATACGTCGCGAATGAGGCTCGGTCCAGATGAAATGGGCGTCAATGATGCGGACTTTGTTAAGGCCTCTTAGTTTCTTGAGGCACAGGGCAAGCAGTTCTCGGGACTCGGGGGGGGCCACGATCCAGCTGGTGGGGGGCATGAGCCATCGGTCGCAGTCTCGGCAGAAGTTGAGGACTGCCTCGCGCTGGACGCCTTGGGAGATATCGACAGTGAGCTTTACGCAGTCGTAACAGAGGGCACCGGTAGCCTGAGTTCCATCGATCGGGGCACCGCAGTTGCAGCAGAGAATACTATACAAGGAGAGCCACCCAGTCAGACGTCTTCTTGTTCAAACAGACGAGGGAGAGCGGGGTTATTCGGGTTGACAGTGATTTTGTACTTACGTCGCGAGATTCTGCTGTTGGCTCACAGGCGCGATAGACACGGGCTGGTCATCAAGATCCATCGACATGTTGGGCGACGATGATTCTTTGGTGAGTTGATTTTTGGAGGGTTGTGTAGTGTTGAGTTTGGAGATGGAGTATGACTCCCAGTCGAGGCCTCAGATAAACTGTTTGGAGAGTGGGAAAATTATTTGCCCCGCTGCTTGATAAGCCCAGTGATAAACTTATCGCGGGGCAAAAGAAAAAAAAATCAAATCAGAGAAAAATAAATGGAAGCGGAAATAGAAGGCCAGAGGGCCCACATATTTCCGGGTCCTTTAACTCGCAGTTATCATGAACTCGACATGCAGGGTGTATTGTTAAAAAGTCATGATGTATTATGGTATAAAACAGGAATAAATCAAATCCGTTAAAAAATCTTGCTTAATACTCGTGACACTTCGGCCGGCTGCTCGGTACCATCAGGCTTCTTGGCCTGCGCCACCTGCTTGAACGACCTCTTGACATGTCGCACCGTATCCTCACCACCCCCAGCATCAGCCTTCCTCTTCTTAGCCTTGGCGTCCATGCCGTCCAGCATCTTTGCTCTCTCGACATTCTTGACAAAGTCCTTATTCTCCTTGGTCGCCTTGCTAATTTCCGCCCTCATGCGACTCGTGCGCTCCGCGTTCTCGGCAGCGATCTGTTCCGTCAGATTATGCCACTTGAAGCCCTTGAGGTAGAGCAAGTTCCAGATATCGTCGTGGTAATAGCTTCCCTTCTTCCCACCGATAGTATGCGCGTTCAGAAGCTCCGCGACCGCCTTGGCGTCCTTCTTCTTGACGAATTCGACCCAGCCCTCAGTGTAGTTGCGCTTCTTGTTGCCGCCTGCGCGCACGCGGCGCGTGTGCGACGCAGGGTCCTCGGGCGCGAGAAATATGCGGTTGATGACGCCGTAGGGCTCGAGGAGGGAGCGAAGTTTCACGGGCTTCATGAAGGGGGGGATGCGGGAGAGATAGACGACGCCGGACTTTTTGATGGCGGCTTCTGATGCGACGAGGTTTTTTTTGGTGAGAGGGCGTGTGATGTCTGGTAGGTCGGTTGATAGGGTGATGTCTTTTGCTTTACGCTTTAGCTTGTTGGGATCTTTTGGGGACTCGTCTTCATTCTCAGATAAGTTGTCGTCTTCCTCGGCAGCCTCATCGTCGCTAGCATCGCGTTCGACATCGCTCGCCAGGTCATCATCGTCCGAGTCAACCTTTCTCCGCTTGGAGCCCCTGCCACCCTTCCTCAAGTCTTCCTCTGAGTTGTAGCCTGCATCGTTATCGTCTTCACTATCCGCCGTGTCGAGAAAGTTGTTTTTCTTTTCAGGAGCCATTGCGAGAAAGGGCGGTACTTGAACTGATACAATATAGGGATCTTGAATCCATTGGACGACCAAGAGAACCCGACGGAAAAAAAAGTGACGATAAGATAAGCGCGGACCGAGTGATAATGGTGGTCTGTGCGCTGCATTATCATCGCTGATCATGTGATATGGAGGGGCAATGCGGTAGTTGTACTTACGTCACTGAGGTGAGCACCTCGAATAATCAACGTCGGTGAATAGTAATATGAAGTTGGAGGCCATTGTAGTAGTAGTACGTATCTCTAGAAGTAGGTCACTGTTGTTATACCTCTACTGTGACTGCTGTACATGGTATGCCTTTGTTTGTAACATAGGCGTCAATCCCTAATTTGAACAGAGCCTGCTGAATCTGTTCTGGGTTTCTGGCAGACCTTGTCTTGATCGTCAAACAAGCATGATGGGCATGACTTAGTACCGCCATGAGGTTGAACGTCGTTCCCTACGGACCATGACCTTAATGAAATGTATCAAAGCTCCCCAATAAGACATTGCCTTATCGTAGCTTCTAGATGGCGGGGTCGATAAGTGGTGACAACCAGCCGACGTCGGTTTACGTGGGGCATTCCATAGGTTGCCGCGAGCCGCCGTGGATTACAAGTACCTGTTGGACAAAGGAGTGAAGGCAGGTACATCTCTATCTCTGTGTTGTTTGCCATCCAGATCGAGTCCTCCACACTTATCAACGTCAAATATCCGATTCTTCCTCTCGTCATCCCCCCTTCTTCTCTCAACCTCGTCCTTTCAACATCTTGTCTACAAAATCTGAGAAGTCAAGTCAGTCATCATACATCATGTCTGTCGAAGTCATCACCACCATCTCCCCCACCACCAACGAGGCCATCATCACCCGCAACGGTGTCTCTGCTGCCGAGCTTGAGCAGCTTCCCAAGATCGCCGCCGAGACCTTTGAGAGCTACCGCAAGACGACGCTTAAGGAGCGACAGCAGATCGTCCGCAAGTTTCTCGATGGCCTCCTTGCAAAGAAGGATGAACTGGGTGAGGAGCTGACCGTCCAGATGGGACGCCCTATTGCCTATACCCCTGGAGAAGTCGCCACAGCTGTGAAGCGGGGAGAGTATCTTCTCAAGATCAGTGACGAGGTTTTCAAGGATACGGACGGTGAGGCCGAGAAGGGCTTCAAGCGTTTCATCAGGAAGGTCCCCGTTGGACCAGTACTCGTCATCTTTGCCTGGAACGTATGTATTATGAACTGCAAACGCTCTCTTAGAGTATCGCTCTTAGAGTACCGCTAACACTACCTAGTACCCCTACCTCATTCTCGTCAACTCTCTCATCCCTGCTCTGCTTGCAGGCTGCAGTGTCATCCTGAAGCCTTCGCCTCAGACGCCTACCATCGTTGAGCGGGTGACCGATCTCTTGAAGGAGGCTGGACTCCCTGATGGAGTTTGCCAATATTTCCACTCTGGTTTGCCCACTCTCATGGAGACCATTGTACGAGACCCCAAGGTTCAGCTTGTTTGCTTCACAGGTTCAGTGGCTGGCGGCCTGGCCGTGCAAAAGGCAGGCTCCGACCGCATTGTGAACGTCGGCCTTGAGCTGGGTGGAAAGGACCCTGCGTATGTGCGTGGTGATGTTGATGTTGAGTGGGCGGCGGGAGAGATTGTAGATGGTTCCATCTTCAACTCTGGCCAGAGCTGTTGTTCACTCGAGCGTGTGTACGTAGACGAGAAGATCCACGATCAGTTTGTCGAGGCAGTTCAAAAGGTGCTGGAGGGTTACAAGCTCGGAGACCCATTTGAGAAGGGCATTCACATTGGACCTGTGGTGTCGAAGCGGTCAAAGCAGGCTGCCGAGGATCACATCAAGGATGCGCTCGATAAGGGCGCCAAGGATGCGACTCCCAAGAACGAGACGTTCAGCAACCCGCCCGCCAAGGGCAACTTTGTGAAGCCTACACTGCTCACTGGAGTTGATCACAGCATGCGGGTGATGACGGAGGAGTCTTTTGCCCCCATCAGTGAGTTTTTGGCGGTGTGAGCTTTTGGTGTTCTTGCTAACTGTTTCAAGTTCCCGTGATGAAAGTCAAGGACGATGCCGAAGCCATCAAGCTTATGAATGACAGTGAGTTTGGCCTCACGGCGAGCATCTGGACCAAGGACACAGACAAAGGCTATGAGCTTGCCGAGGATGTGGAGGCGGGGACCGTCTTTGTGAACCGATGCGATTACCCGAGTCCGGTGAGTAGCAGCACAAAGCCATACTTGTGGACAGACCTTTTTACTGACGGATGATTGTTAGGACCTGGCATGGACTGGATGGAAGAACTCTGGCAAGGGTCAGACACTGAGCAAATTCGGCTTTGACCAGTTTGTCAAGTTGAAGAGCTTCCATCTCAAGGACTACCCGAAATAGAGCGTTGCGATTGATGGTGTGTAAGGGTGGTACGAGAGGATGACACAGGAGATTGTGTGTGTGCGTGCTATGACGAGGTGATGAGGATGAGACTGGGATGGGATAGTCTAGGTATTTATGAAAGATTAATGAAGAAATTTGCATCAACTCGCTTCGGGTTTAGATATCATTCGCAGCTTGCTGGGGCAATGTCTTGTGATGGAGGCGGGCCAAGATGAGGTTGAGATGCGATGGTTAACACACAAAGTCATGTCGCTCGAAGGTCAGGAGTGGATTTCTTTGTTTTTATTTCCGAGTCTGATGAATTGAGAGTAAAGTCTATGCCATGTCTTTCATTCTCTTTGGAAGCGAACGCAAACAATCCAACGCAGTGAATGAGACAAGATGGTTTCGAATATTTATGAGATGAGGTGAAAAGGTCAAGCAGTTGAATTGATCAAGGCGATTATTATTCCGTATCTAGCCATTATTTCTTACTATGATAGTCTATCATGTTCTGTTTTATCATTATCTCATCATGTTGTTTTGAGCCTCGCCCTTATTTCTGTGAATGGATATGCCTCCTCCCCCCTCTTTTGTATCACTAATTCAACTAACAATACATTGTTATCAACAAGAAACGCAACAATTAATGTATTCCATACCGATTTCCTTCCCCTTGACTATTATTTTCCATCACCCTCAGATAATAGACTTAAACCACCCATTTCTCTCTCTTTTCTCTCTTTTCTCTCTCCACCTGATTGTCATGTCTCAGGCACCCCTTCTTCAAGACCAAGAAGGGGGGGGGGGCTAAAAGGACAAGATGGACCTTTCTCGTTAGATTTAATCGTTCCATTATTTGTTCTTCATGTCAGTTCCCCCTTTTCTTCCTCTCTACCTTTCCCCTTCTTCATCCATTCAGCCCGTGAGCGGTATTCCGCGCCCAGGTGTGCGAGACATGGACATTCCACCTGTTGGCCCGCGTACATTCCAACTCCATGCGCCGACTTTATAGATTCGTTTTAGCTGTTCGCGGGAAGAAGAAAATAGGAAAAGAGGAAAAGAGGAAAAGAGAAAGAAAAAGGGATGTTTACGAAAAGATGATGGTTTGGGTATTCAATTCTTCAACTATCGCCCTTGATAGGCTTTGATGATGATCTCCTTTCTCCTTAGTTGGGATTCTAGCAGAGGTTGAGATACTCATAAATATCCATTACCATCCAATTTGTATACCTATCTATTCCATTCATCACACACACACTACTCTCGTTATCCACCCTCTCTTTATCCACCCTCTCTGATACTCACCGTCTCTGTTCAAAACCTCACAGCATACCAGACCAAAACTCGAGGTTCCACTCCTTTCTCTTTCTCTATATTCTCTTTACCGTTTTGTTTTTCTCATTATCCTGTCCCCCCTTCTCTTGCCCCAAGAGTCTTTGTTCGAAAGTTGTGTACGTACGTGCACGTGCAATCGTGACTTGTGTGAGTGTGAGTGAGTGAGAAAGAAAAGAGAGTGTGCGTTTATCAGTGTATCGAGCCTTCCTCACGTAACTCGTTATATTCTTTCCTCATTCCCCCCTTCCCAACCAGAAAGCCCAAGACATTTAAAAATCACCTGCCACTTCTTCTCTCATTCTTCATTCTTTCTTCTTCGCTCCTCATCAATCTTCATTATTTTCTTCTACCAATCTCTTTTCCTTATCAACAGCCTCCTCAGCCTCTATCTCATCCTCTCATCCTCTCATCCCCTCATCTTCTCATCTTCTCACCTACTTACCGGTGAAACCAGAGTCAGGTTCTAGAAGTTCACAAAGAGTGGCTTTTATCCCCTACGGCAATCAACTTTGGAGATATTCCCAACATCCGACCTGTTGCAATATTCAGCTGCTGTATTCTCTTCAGCCATCTCGTACTCGGACACCACCATCATTGCCACCACTACAACAAGACAAACCATCATCTTCCGAACCAGGAACAAAACATCTCCCTCTCTCTCATCCCATCAAATCTACTCTATGAGACCTTCATCCCTTATAACTTCAGAAAGAGACCCCCGGTGCTTTCACAATCTTCGATCTTCCAACCTTCGAGCCAAGATGCACGTCCCCGAAGAGTTCCAGTCCCTCTGCTCGCGTCTTCACACTCTAGTCCGCCAGCGTCGTCGCAAGGACAAAAGGACTGTCAGCCATCAGATTGTGAGCCACGAAATCTGTCCATAGCGAACCTTTCTATAGTAGCTAACGCCGTCCGCAGTCCTCTCCGTTCGATTTTAGACACGAATCCTCTTCACTGCCAGGCATCTCGGATGACGAGTAAGCATTCATCTCCTCCTATCGCAGGCTACCTAGCACATGGCTCGCTTTGTTCTATCTAACATTCCTGTCCCAAACAGAGTCTCCATGCTTCGTGACAAGGCAGCTGCCAGTCGCATCGGTATTGCGGACCCCGCCGTCCCTCGAGCCCCCACCTCGACGATACCCTCTGGACTCTTCTGTCACCCAGTCCGGCCCTCCATCAAGTCCACACTCACTTCGGAATCCATCACTTCGACCGATAGTATGGTGTGAGAAACTACAGGAGGGTGCACGGCGGCACTGCAGCAACAACGTCCAGAAGACGGCAAGGTCCTCTATACCACAGAGCATTTGCTTTTTCTGTTTCTCTTTTTAAAAATTACCGAGAGTCTGGAGTACACGTGTAGTGACAGCGGGGTCGAGGATGAATAACCTCCCCCTTTCTTTCTTAGTTTATAAGCGGATGCTCAGTTATTTTTTTTTTTGGGTTTGGGGTTTGGGGGTTATTGCTATCTTTGGCTAAATAGGAGCAGGACATATCATGGAAAGGCGAAATTAACATCAACATCAGCATCAACAGGGGCTGCAATTATCATCATGCTGTGAATTTGGTGATACTGCCTTGTCTAAAATGTCTTTCCAGAGAAAAAGTGCTACATTAGGCGAGGCATTGGAGGGCTATCAGTTACTTACAAAGTCAAGCAACACCTCGAGATGGCTTCGTCTGGAGACGCAAGATAGCAGGTTAAATACACAAATCTAAAACTTGTCTTGCCCTATTCATCGATTTAATTGTATCTTTCTTTACGACGTCTCGTTAACCCTCTTGGTTCTCAGACCCAGCCAGAGTATACGTCCAGGCTCTCAGACCGTACGCCCTCCATCTCACCCTTGACCGCGAGCAGCTTGACCTTGGTCCCCTTTTCCTTGGCCCACTGTCCCAGAAACTCTTCCACCCTCCGTTCCGTCTCGCCGTCATCCCTCATCAGAAGCGCCAGGGCATCGAATCCACCAGCCCCGGGAACTACACCTCCGTAGACGCCCTCGACTCCGCCGATGCCGTCAATGAGCTCTGTCTGGCTGTCTGGCTCGATGGGCACGTCGCTCGCGTTGCCCATCTGCTTGATCAACTCCCGCACCGCCGCCAACTTGGTAGGGAGCTGTGCTACGTCCCCGGCCTTGAGGGTGGCGGTAAGGTCCTCGTTTCGCTTCTGGAGGTCGTCCCAGAGCTGCTTGGAGCCTTCCGGGTCCTGGCTCCTCCATGCCAGAACCTTCTTGACCATGCTGACCGTCTTGCTGCCGCAGTCCACGTCGCACATGCGTAGAACGACCCCCTTGGGCATGCTCACCTCCTCCTTGAGCACCTCGACGTCCCACGATCCCTCCCCGTCAACCAGCTCCACCAGACTGGCGGCGAATCCTGCAGTTCCAGGTTCAGGGATTTTGCCCAGGGTCTCGGAAGAGAAACGTCTGTAACGGCATGATCCATAGACGGCAGCCGCCACGTCAAAGCCAGATCCAACTTTGCCCTGCGCTGCACAGTGAGCCGCCTGGGCCAGGTTGTGCAAAGTTCTCCTACCCTTATTCGACTCAATATCGAACAGATCCAGGGGGAGGTGATGGATCAGCAGAGCAGCCGTGAGCGATGTGACGAGGGCGGCAGATGAGCCAAGACCCGTCTTGTTGGCTTCGCCCAGCGTAACGGGAAACTTGCTGAAGCGACCCTTATCCGGGCTGTCATCTCCGGAGTGAGAGTAGTAGTCGTTATCGGCAAGGATGATGAGGCGTGCAGAGGTCATGCTATGGCTGGGACGCTGACCAGCAATGCGGTCGATGTAGGTGAGAGCATAGCTTAGAGTTGTCTCGACGAAGGGGTTTGCGGTTATGTTTGCTCCGCTATAGGGGAGTGAGTTAGAGTGCATGGTTCATTTCTAGCATACATGTTTTGAGCTGACAATACTCTGCCAGCGTTTATATCTGGACTTTTACGACTACCCCTCGTAGAATTCACACATGTTTACAGCAACAAACAGTAATGAAAGAGAAAAGAGAAAAGAGAAGCAAATCATCACTTACCTCTGCAATTGAGTCACCTTGATACCTCCGCCCTCCTGAGTCAAATGATAGCCATACCGCCACTGCGCCTCGAGAAACTGTGGACTATCCACCACAATCTCCGTCAGCTGCACACCCTTCGTCGTACGGATCTCCCCAGCAATGACATTGATCCGAGCGTCAAGACCAAATACGAAGCCGGTATACTGCCGGTCCAGCACCAGATACCCGCCGGCGAGGAGGACCTTGCCTGGAGCAGAGACGGCGATGGTGGGGTTGCAGGAGGGCATGGTAAAAAAAAATTGATGGAGGGGTAATATGAATAAGTTATAGGGGGACGAATTGGTCAAGAGTCGCTTGGAAGAAGAGAAAATGAGGATGTGACGGGAGAGTACGAGAGACGGGGAGGATTGGATTGAAGGAAAAAGGAAGGTTTGAGAGTGAGTGTAATGTATTGTAAGGTATTATTGGATGTAATAATGAGCTTATTACTTACAAGTATCGGAAAGAATCGTGAAGTGCCAATAGGCGGGTAGTCATGCATGGTACGTACTTGCTATGTCTGATGGAGTCTTCGTGTGGCTGAAACTAGTACTCTACCGGAGTATCTCTATATACAACATAGTCATCTCCTCACCTCCGAATAGCTTCAAGTACAATGGCGGTCATCACATCCATCTATACCATTTTGTTGTCAACTTGGATTTGTTTGATTCTTGCATTATTGATACAAGCAGCAGGTCCCTTTCTTTTCCACTCATCTTTTTTTCCCTCTTGTATCCTTCCGTTCCCTTTGGTCCCTATATGCTGCAGACATTGTGTAGTTTTTCCCTACTTTTGAGTGGTGATGTGTCTATCAGGGAACGTTTGGCCCCAAATCCATTCATCCAAAGGCCAACGCTCTGATCAAACTCATTTTATGTCCCAAAACGCCGTCCGTCCGAGTTATCGAGGGCTGTTGACCACTCGTAACGGACATCCCCATACGCAACCCCAAATAAACCATCCATCCAGACCGGTACAACGGGGTATCAATCAAATAGTGCGCCATACATAACAAAAGATGAAAGTAAAATCAACCCAATGAGTCGACAAGTGTCGACACGACATCGCACACACACACAATTATGCTGAAACAGCAGCTTCCTGTCCACCACCTAAAAGCTCAAGCACCTTGTTGACGACGGCACTGGGGTAACCCCGAGTGAGCATCTCACTGACAACGCCCTCGGCCTGTTCGCGCTGCTCGACAGCAAGGAAAGCGCGGGTCATAGCCTCGTAAGTGCTAGGCTCGCGCTTCTCCCGGCTAACAGCGTTGTAGATGCTCTGGGCCTTGTCAATCTTCTTCTCTGCTGCCCAACCGTGGATGAGAGTATTGGCAATGTATGGGGTAAGCTCCACACCCTTGCGTCTCATCTGTTCAAGCACAGGCTCTGAGGCAGTGACCCGATGGTTAGCCACCATTGCCTCGAACAAGGCCTGATAGAGGCTAGCGTTGACGGGGACAAGGGATTCCTTCACAACCGAGTTAAACATGTTGTGAGCACCATCCATGTCGTGCATGACACATCCTCTAGCGTGAATGAGAGAGGCATAGTGTACAGGCTCGACGCACTGACCGGATGCACGAATCTGAGCAAGGACTTCTTCAGCAGCAGCCATATCTACAGGCTCCAGGGTGGCGTGAGTGTCAACCAGAAGCTTGTAGGTGTGAGCAGTAGGGGCGATGTTCTTCGCCTTCATGCGCTGATAGTAAGACAGGACCTTGGCCTTGTCCCGCTTGGTAGTCAAGAAGAACTGCATCATGCTGTTGTACGGAGCAGGGCGAGCCTTGTAATTGGACATGGCCTCCATCTCATCGAACAACTCTTCAGCAAATTTCTCATCACTGACTCGACACAATGCATTGACAATGGTGCCATAGGTGACTGAGGTGGGCTTGATACCCAGGGCTCGCATCTCAGCAAAGTAGAAGAGACAGTCATCGATACGGCGAGCCTTGCCAAGCTTGCCAATGAGTGCGTTGTAAAGGAAAGAGCTAGGCTCAACACCCTCAGCCTTGGCACGATGGAAGATATGAACAGCTTCGGAAGCCTCATCAAAGGTCTTGGTAGAGTCCTTCAGCGTAGTGATGTACAAACCAAAGGTGTTCGCTGAAGGAGTAGCGCCCATCTCCAGCAACTCCTGATGGTATTGCTCAGCGCGACCTCGGTTTCCCATAGTCAAACAAGCACCAACCATGGCGTCAAGAATGCTTGACCAGCCGTAGCGGACAACAGCGTACTGGGGCATGAGCGGCATATCAGTACGAGCCATACCGAGAATGTCGTGGCAGAGATCAATCTTGCCATCTCGGGCAGCAGCAGAGATGAGCTTGGCATACGTGATATAGCGAGGGTGGCGGCCAGCACGGCGCATGTTACGGAACCGATTGAGGGCCTCTGTTAGACGAGGGCCTCTGCGACCATGGTTGCCCTCAAGATCGTCGGCAATCAAGGAAGAGCCTTTGAAGTCGGTGTTGTGACCATAAGGGTCAAAAGAATCCTCAAAGCTTGCGACAGTGGGAGCTGGCAGATATGGTGAAGCCGTCACCGCCTGAGGAGGAAAGCTCGTAACTTGCGGCGCAACCTCTCGAGGATCGACAATACCACGAGTCTCCATGTAACGAGAGATAAACTCCGCACCCTCATCAATCTCTTCAAAAAGTTGGGGTCGAGAATTGCCAATGGAGGCTCGAATGCGCTGGAACATCATGTCTGACTGAGCCAGACCCTCGGCCACTTGACCAGAACCGATGAGAGCGACAGCATACATGGCGGCGGGTTCGATGAAAGCAACTGTAGCTCGCATACTGGGATTGCTGAGGGTAGCCCAGTACTTGGCGGCACCGGTGACATCACCGTCTCGCACACTCATGGCAAGGAGCGCAATCGAAGGCGTCGCCAAGTCATCGTAGTAAGAGGGGATTTTCTCGTAGGCGGTGAGAGCAGTGGTCTTGTCGTCCTTGTCGGCGGAAATAGTAGCAATCTGGGCCATAGCGCGGGCACGAGACTCTTCCTCGACGGCCTGAGCCCAGTGGAAAGCCTCCTGGTAGATGCCGCGAGCGATGAAGCCCTTGACGAAGCCAGCCGTAACCAAAGCGTCCTTGATATCAGCAGCACGAACACCATACTCACTGACAATCTTCTGGAAAAACTTCATAGCGCCCTCAATCTTGTCAGTGATCACGTAAGCATTGATGACTGCGGCGTAGACTTCGGCATCAAGTCGATCATGAAGAGTCTCTCGACCACCATCATGTGCGATAGCCAAGTTGCGATATTCATTGTAACACTCCACAGCACTGATCAGATCGCCAGAAGAGGCGAAGGCGGTGATCATGGTAGGGAAAACCGCAGCAAAGGGAACAGCCTGGTTAGCTTCCATGTGCTCAAACAGGCGAAGCATGTCGGCAACACGACCGGCTTGGGCACAAGCGGAGATGAGCTGGTGGTAAGACTCAGCAGAGTACGTGGCCTTGTCAGTATCGACAGAAGTATCAAACAACTTGATAGCAAGATCAAGTCTGTCGTCTTCGCAGAGAATAGCATGTTCAAGCTCGTGAGATGCAAGCATAAACTTGCCAGGCTCATCCATGCCTCCGAAGCGGTCACGCTTGTCCTCCAGGGCAGACTTCAACTCTGCCACCTCAAGGCATCGCGAGGCGAGCAGACCAACCAAGATGTTGAAGGTGTCAGCATCAGGCGACACTCTTCTGCGAAGCATATCAGCATAGACATCAAGTGCCTTGGAGACAATCTCGATTTTCTTGGTGGGAATGTGGATAGCAGCCATGAGCAGGGCATTGTAGGCACCGGCAATAGGCTGAGCACCAGTCGCTAGCATAGCCTCGAAGACGATGGGAATCTCAGTATACCGGCCATTTTCGGAAAGCTTGTGAAGATGGTCTGCGTAAGACTGAGCCTGGGGGTCCGTCGGCGGTGTGGCGCTGCGGGCAACGCTCGCCGGCGTTCGTGATCTCTCAATTGCAGGAGACTGGTACCTAGAGCCGACGAGCGATCCTGATAGCCCGGCCGCAGCTGCATTCTCAGCAGCATCTTGTACACTCCGGGCCTCAATCTCCCTCTCTAATGCAGCGTCGATATGAGCCAACGCAGCCTGCTCTTCCAGAGAGAAAGCTGATTGGTCCTCCACATCGTCGACGAGTGCCTGCTCCGCATCGCGAGCAGATAGATTATCCTTGGTGAGGATGGAAGCAGCAGAAGGCTTCCATTCAATGCGCTGGGGGAACTCGAATTGGGCCCATTCGGCATCGACTTCGTCAACAGCCTGCTGCGACTGTAGAGCCTCGAAGTAGGCGTCTAAACCTCCATGGTTTTGGGCGGCTCGGTGCTCGGAAGGGAGACCGGAGACAGCTGTTCGCTCGGTGTGAAAAGCCGAGTGAAGCTGGAGGGTAGGAAGGCGACCAAGTCGGTTGGTATTGCGACGAACAAAGATGGGTCGGTTTTGGGAGGCGAGAGCGTGAGGGTGAGCAGCGGCAACAACGGACTGGGCGTATCCGTGTGTTGTAATGGACTTGGCGAAAGTTGATCCTTGACGGACGAAATTCGAGTAGAGGGAGGAGTATATGGTGGGCATTTAGAAGACGGCAGAGGGAGAATGGGGCTATGAGCCTCTGTATTAGCAGGGAACCACGGTGGATCAACAGAAGTGCCGTGTCGCGAACAATCGAAATAGGTGCAACAGTATGCTTGGACAATGTGATTCAAGGATTGCCAATGTTGGAGACAAGTCGAACGATAATTAGATCGAGTCTGGGCCACGAGATCTCTGTGGGAAACAAAGACGCGCAAACAAAAGTGGTGTGTGGTGTGTTGTGTGATGTGTGGCGGGCCAATGGAGGAAAGTATGAGTGAGTGAGACTTACAAAAGGGTAAAAGTTCGACAAATGCAGGTTCATTTGACAGCAGTTGAGCCGTCAAACAAACGCGCAGACCAGATTAAGGGTATATTGATTGGGAAAGAGAAAAGGAATTGGAAAGGTTGGAAAGAAAGAATGGAAGAAATGGCTGGACGTTGGTAGAAGAAGTACCTCCGTTCGGTTGTGTTCAGTCGAGTCGTTGAGATGGACAAGGCGAGGTTGAGGGATTCGACATGGACATGGACCATGGGGAAGGGGCACCGCTGTGCTTTTGTTTGGCTGACGGGAGATGGGTAAAGGAGGTACGTACTTGCCTCGCGGATGCGACGCCCAGGGAGCTTTGATGGAGGTTTGCGTCAAAAATCGATGAGTCAGGAGGCAGCTCGTGTGAGAAGGGAAATCAGTACTTACTGGAACAGTGGGGCGTGTGGGAAAACCCAAGGCTATGGAGACCAGAGTTGAGAGCTTCCTCCACAGCAGGCTCCATTTTTGTGACGGTGCTGGCTGGAATAAGCAGCCTTGTCCTATGTAGGCACTAAAAAAGAAAGGAAAAAGAATTGGCGAAATGACATCCATCCATCCCCACCTAGGCCCAAATTCCAAGCTGGGGCTTGGAGTCGAAGCGTTTGGCGGCGGCCGGCTTTCCTGCCAGGGTCCGCCGCTGTGGGTGTGTGGATGTTCTAGTGTGGCAGACAAGGGTGGGATCGGAAGGAAGGCGCCCAAGGAGTGGTTGACTTCTGGAATGACTCAAGCCTTGTCCCTGTCGCTTTCGTGTCTCCCTACATTGCATTCCGTCTTTTTTTTCCTCTCCGCCACAGCCTACAGACAGTTACAACTCCCTTGCGCCAGTCCAGAAGAAACCCTGCTCTTAACCCTGCTCTTTCCATGTCTCGACTCCTCGGCCTCTCGCAGAAAAGTACCTGTGATCTCTTGCTCGAGATTATAGCGGACCGTTGCATCAATTCCCTACAGAAGCACAGGATTTCAGATGGTCACTGCACACGCGGACATTGATTCATCCATTCTTACCAATGTAAGACGCACGCCAACGATTGGAACAAGATACATAACTATCCCAGCAACCTAGATTATCAAAAGGAACTCCTTGGAAGCGAGTCGTCGTCCCCCTGTGTTTGACCTATCACAGCTGACGGAGTCCATCTCTTGTGGAATAGACATGTTATCACAGGCCTTGTCCAGCTACTCTTTCTTTTTCGATCTTTTCGATGTTTCCTTTTGAACTATTAGTGCACCTGTAAATAATACTTGGCAAACAAACTACAACTAATAAAATATTCTTTCCATTAGTGGCTCATACATTTACACAGATCTCTACCATGACAGATCGCATAACCTATTTTTCTCAATCATGATATTTACACACGCACGCGACCTTCCTAAATTTCTCAGGCTGCAATAATGGATGCGCGTAAATGACGACAGTCTCCCCCCACAGCCAAGTCGAACAATGCTCCAGGTGGGCTCTGACAAGAACACTTTGGGTTTGAAGAGAGAGCCTATGCAGATCTCTAGCATTGTTGGGGGGCTTCAATGGAATTCGGGGAGCCTGTCAAACAGTGAAAATCTCCAGCGCAAGGGGCTTTTTGGGTGGCCAGGGGCGAGAACAAACCGGTGCCGCCTCACAACCATCTCCAAGCTTCCTCTAGTTTCCTTACATCCCAGTGGACGCCTTGACCTCTGTCTCCCGCTGTTGGTGGGGCTAAAGGGAGAAGCCGGAAGTCAAGTGCCAGCCTGTCGGGTTGTAGCCAGATGCCCCGTCAAGCCCGTTTTAATGGATTGTCTACCGCAGTATCCGTTCACTCATGGCTAGGCCATCTCAAGGATCGTGAATCATCGAGTCAATTTTTTCTTCTGTTTTTCTCGACACTTCCTATTCGTCGTCCACTCATACGGATCCCTTTCAGCTGCCCTGCTCGTGTTGATTGCTTTTGCAGTTCAGGGGTTAAGGGTTATGGGCGTGGTGGAACTGCCACGGACCAGTGTTGATGCTTGAGAAAAGCAATGTTTTATGCACATTTGTCCTCGGTTATAGAACAATGTAGAGAAAAATCTTCTGTCGATGTGCATGTCTAGTTATATGGCCATGTGTTTTACTCTGTTAATGGATGGAATATCCATGATCTCAATATAGCAAAGAATCATGATGTACGTGCCACGTCACAAAGTCGCAAGCGTCACCCTTAACGGTGCTACATGTAGTGGTAAGTAGTAATAGTATTCCGGAGATGCTGTGCTTAGCTGAAACTTGTCGTCCTCTCTAGTTCAGTGGATACCAAAGTCGTCATGTCATGTTTTTGAAAAAAGACCATCACGAAATCTCCTCTACCTGCTGGAAGATTCATCCGTCTTACATTGTTACTAGTTGAAGCCACACATAACTGCCAGCCACAATGTCAGCCTACGGAGAGCAACGTGGCAACGTCAGTGCTAGGATTCCGTTCCAAGACTCCGGAGTTTGGGAATCACAGGGCTGCAGTTTCTGCTCCGTCACATGGAACGGCAAGACGGGGTGGACGAAAATGTCCCGTTTTCCACCCGGATGCCACGGGGTGCACTGACAACTTGCTGACATATTCCACATATTCCACATATTCCTTGCCTCTTGTCTCTACTCATTTCAAGCAAGGATTCTATCTACGCCGAGACCGACCGGATTTTGTGAAACCTTTCGGCTTTCTCACTTACCCCGGTCCGAGCCTCCAATTATCATTTCGCCGTTTGAGGCTTCCACGGCTTTACAATTAATTATGGGGTTTTCCTTTAATTGAAGTCGGTACAATGGACCTGCACCATGTCCGTTTAATGAGATCACTGGATCGTGACTCCGTTCGGGCGAGAGGGAAAACTCATTTTAACACCAGAGATGTTCGGCCCTAGGACTTGGGTTTGTCAAAAGGGGTTCTTCCAAAAAGGGATGTTCAATTGTCACTGGCATTTGCTGTCAGTGATACAATAATCGATGTTGTCTCGGCTATTCCTGATGAAATATGGGGACATGACATAAATCCATGGAAAGCCGTCGAAATGTCATTGACGCGAACTCTCTAATCAAATCCGTCGCATCACCATGCATCTGCAAGTCAATAAGCCGATATCTAAAGCAGGAACTCATCTAGGCTCGGGATTACTTCAAGCTCAGCCTCGTAACCAGCCCCCGCATAATCTTGTTCTATCTCGATTACGGTCATTGACAAGATCCGAGTGTGTTCGCTCCCTTCGGCACGTGAGGTGAACTTGACTGAAGGTGTCACTTGACATGACAGCATAACTTCGGGATGTCTAGGAACGTTTCTGAATTCTAGTTGTAAATTCATCTTACAACTAGGGTCGTCGCAAGGAAATTCCCGCAACTTGATCACAAGATGGACATCGAATTTGCCATACACGGTTACAATCTCATTGGAAGGCCCATGTAATTCTGGATCCTCATGTTGGCATTTCCCGGCTTTCCATGGTCCAGCTCTGCTCCAGAACCTGGCTGGCAGATCGCAGGTCAGATGTAAGTTCACGTGACAAGTTGACTGAAGTTAACGACAATTTCTTATCGGGGAGCGCCAGATAAGATAAGCCGATAAGCCAACCCCCATCTTCCCGTCCACTTAGATTTTGCTCTTATCGATAAGCTCTTATGGAAAAATTACCAGGTAGAGGTTCGAAACTTTTTTCACATGAAGTTATCAACAACCAAGCCCCACCTATTCGCTATCAACCTCGCCAAACCTCAATAAAATGGCTGACGATGGCATGCTTCTCAACTTTGATCTGGGGTCAGGACCTCTGAAGCCCCAGGTCAAGTTCAAGGGTGGACGCTGGAGAGACAGGAAGCAGGCCGAAAAGTCGGCTCGACTCGCAAACACTCCCAAGCCTGTGGGAGACGATGGATCCGACGAGCCGCGATCTACCAAACGCCAACGAACCGACAATGATGGCTTTGGACGCAAATTTGAGTTTAGACCTACGGAAAAGTACATTCCACCACAGAAGTCCGTGGACACTGATGTAGCAGCACCGACTCCAGCTGCCCAGCCGACACGACACCACCAGACAGACGGAAAATCAAGACAGGTCATTTCTCGACTGTTCTCTTTTAACCCAGCTCAAACGACAGAGGTTGAGGAGAAGCCTGCTGACTGGACCGCACCGGAACCCACGAATGCACCCCTCGCAAGTGTCGCCAGTTTCGGCACCCTGACAATAGCCTCCCGGCTCGTCGAGGAGCTCGGCAAGATGGGCTTAGAACGCCCTACAGCAATTCAGAACAAGGTCATTCCGCACATGCTGGAGAGCAGCTCCGATGCTTTTGTCCAGGCCGAGACAGGTTCCGGAAAGACCTTTTCATACCTACTACCTATCCTACACCGCGTCCTTCTCTTGAGCGAACGAGGCGGGGCTCAAATCCACCGCGACTCAGGTGTCTTTGCCATAATTGTTGCGCCAACCCGTGAATTGGCCAAGCAGGTCCATACTGTTCTTGAGCAGCTTATCCGCCCATTTCCCTGGCTTGTTTCGACCGCCATAACCGGTGGTGAGTCCAAGAAAGCTGAAAAGGCGCGCATTCGAAAGGGTGTCAACTTTCTGGTTGCCACTCCCGGAAGACTCGCTGATCATATCGACAACACGAAGGCGCTCAGCCTCGACACTGTGAGGTGGCTCATTCTGGACGAAGGTGATCGATTAATGGATCTTGGTTTCGAGGATGACTTGAAAAAGGTCATTACAGAGCTCAAGAAGGTCGATGTCTCCAACAAGCTGCCAGATGGCACCCCACTAAAGTCCGTCCCGGACAGGAGAGTGACGGTCCTCTGCTCGGCCACCATGAAGATGAACGTCCAGAAGCTGGGAGAAATAAGTTTGGCGGATGCCACGTTCCTGGCTGCCCAGAAGGAGACCGATGGCGAGAATACGTCAGAGATCAAGGCTCCGGCGCAGCTGCATCAGTACTACAGTATCGTCCCGGCGAAGCTTCGCCTAGTCACTCTCATTTCTTACCTGAAGGGAACCTTTGCTCGGCGCGGGAAGACAATGAAGGCCATCGTCTTCATGTCGTGTGCTGACTCGGTGGATTTTCACTATGAACTCTTGAGGGCTTCCAAGAACGAAGAGGCGCCTGCTGCGTCCGCCAAGGAGGCAGAGCTGATTTCCAAGACGGTATCAAGGGCGGCATACATCACTTCACCCGCAAGCCCCGAGGTCGTGCTGCACCGGATGCACGGCTCTCTGTCTCAGCCTATCCGTACGGCCACTCTACGCTCATTCTCTGCCTGCAAGTCACCTTCGCTTCTGATCACGACCGATGTCTCCTCTCGAGGTCTCGATATTCCTTCGGTCGACCTGGTTATTGAGTACGATCCTGCCTTTAGCTTCGCCGACCACATTCATCGAGTCGGTCGCACGGCTCGAGCTGGACAACCCGGTGATGCCCTGCTCTTCCTCCAGCCCGGAACTGAGGAAGGCTACATCGGCCTCCTCAAGACATCTACCCCTCCCACAGCACAATCTTACGACTCCATCCTCCAAAAGGGCATGATGACCAAGCTCGAGTTCCCCGTCGAGACAACAGCCAAGCCTGAAGATGGCACTTCCTTCCACAGCAAGGCCGAGACTTTGCAACTCCATATCGAGCAGCGTCTGCTCGAGGATACGAAACGTCTTGAGCTGGCCCGTAACGGTTTCAAGTCTCACATCAGAGCATATGCCACACACATCAAGGAGGAGCGGAAACACTTTGATATTTCTGAGCTTCACCTGGGCCACACTGCCAAGAGCTACGGCTTGAGAGAGGCACCTGGTGGCATCGGGGCGGGGGTGGAGAGGAAGACGAAGAAACGGACCAGTAGGGGCGTGCAGAAGGATAAGGACCATAGGCAGAACCGGAACCAGGATCAGGACCAGGACCAGCCACGTGAGGAGAGGCCTGGGCAGGATATTATCAAGATGAAGAGTATGATGTTGATGAGATCTGCGGCAGACGAGTTTAATATCGGTTAAAAGCTAGCATTTGGATCATGGACGTATTTCAGCCTGTTTAAATCATGGATGTTTCTTGAAGGGGTTATCCCTTGGGTGTCAAGACTTTTATCTCGTTTCCATCCATGTGCATGTATGTATCATGTTGATAGAATATCGATGACACGCTCGATCGGATATATGTGGCTCAACATTTGATCTGTACTGTTCGATCTGTAAACATCAACAAGGCTTGTGACGAAAGTGTCCCCGAGAATAAGGCTATTTTATTTATTTTAGGTAGTTATTGCATTCTTTTAAGCTTTTACTCTGAACCAGGTAGTTACAACCGCTAGGTGAATGGATGTTCTGGCGTGTGCCTCGTCTTGTAAAAATCAGCAACTGAAAACTTGGTTTCATGTTCCAAGGTTTAACAGAGTCACGCCTCTTCTTCAATCCACACACAGCAAAGCAGACTGACATCCTCAAATGAATAATGGGTGTCTGACGATCAAGGGTCCAGTGAGACGGAGGCTCTGGCCACGAGGGGGCAAGCAGCATGACATCAAGCTACACCAAAAGCTCCCTAGCCCAGTCGTTGCACAACGACCGGCAATGCTACCCTATATGATCGTCATGATGGACCAACCTGCCTGAACCGACCCCCTCCCCCGCGTCTCGTCTGTCCAGGAGAGACTACTAGGACGCGTAATGATGTGTCGATGGACGTCATCTCGGGCGTTAAGAAGGACTTGCTGTCTACCGAGCTTTGTGGCTAAATGTCGATCCTTGACAAGGCTTATGAGCAAAATGAGACAAGTTGACGGTTGAGTTGTGTCAGGAGTTGGGGATTGACGTCATGCTGTGATGTAATCTGTCCTCGATCCTTTGAGCATCCGATCTGAGATAAGGAGG
Organism: Fusarium domesticum; assembly: GCA_013618395.1. Classification (NCBI taxonomy): domain Eukaryota; kingdom Fungi; phylum Ascomycota; class Sordariomycetes; order Hypocreales; family Nectriaceae; genus Fusarium; species Fusarium domesticum. Next base: position 15,366 of record JABFEV010000704.1, on the reverse strand, counting down.
GTTTAATGAATAAGTGATATAAGACAGGCACTCTCTCCCTTTTGCTTGTGGAAGATAGGATATACTTTCACATCAAAATATCTTCAGATACCCAACAAACAATATCTATCTAAAAACAAATCTTTTTTTATCATCACCCATCCACCCACACATTCATGATGAATAACAACAACAACAACAACAAGGGAACCGCTGACCAGGCCACTGGCGCCGCCAACTTCCTCACCAGCACCCTCGGCAACACTGTCGGCGGTCTCGGCCGCACAGTGGGCAACGTTACCGGCGCTGCCACCCGCGGCGTGGGTGATACTGTCACATCTGCCACGGGCGAGACCGGTCGTCCCATCGGCGATGCTGTTGGAAACCTCGGCACCGGAGTCGAGAATGGTCTGGGCGATGTGTCCAAGGGTGTTGAAAACGCTGGCAACTGGAAGAAGCAGTAGATTTGTCGTTAAACTGCAAAGGACGAACGAATCGACGATGTGATATCAAAGGGGAAATACCAGGGACAGGAATGGATATGATTGTACGATTTAATTTATATAAACACAACACAAGGCTGCTAAGCAGCTTGTAATGCCAGTAATGTTCGTTCAAACCAACCGTGACTTCAGCATCGGCAGTGACGCATCTTGTTTCCAAATATCTAGTTGGCTGTCGGCCAGCACATAAACACCACGCCCAATAGCGGATATATACATATATCGTTCAGCGGCTTCTTTGGTATAGAAATTTGCCGGGTTTAAATGCGATAGCCGGCTTGGCCTTATTTAAAGAGGGAATTACGAGGAAAGGGGCCCCAAAGAGCCGGCAGGAAGCTATTCGGGCTTGGGAGGCAGCTTGGAAGGAGCTTTCGCAAGAGAAGATCCATGCCTGGATAGAGAATACCCTCATGTGCGTAAAAATCATTGAAGTCGAAGGAGGGAATGAGCATCACGGAGGTAGGGATACCTCCCCATAGTAATTGGGTATAGATTTGTTTTTTTTCTTCATGGCGTTTCTAGCGCTGGGCAAGACTTGAGCCCTGTCTCCGTCCTACGAATTGTTACGCATCTTCTTCATGACCCAGCATCAAGCAGAGCACACAATGAAAACAAGGTGATAAATCAAAAATTCCGCCCCCCATGGCCCCGAAGGACAATGAAGCGTGGAGCGACACCGCGCTGTGCAATGCAGGCCTTCCACGCTGAACCTTCCCATTCATGATCGGGCTGGTTCGGAACAAGGTAAGTATGAAGAAGAAAGGGAAAAAAGAAGTCCAGAAAGCAGGCGACAAAGCCAGACTATATACAAATATCTGGACATGGTCCGTGCGCTCGGTGATTGCTTGTGTGCGGTCACGGTGGGCAGAATAATCAGACAGTGAATGGCAGGGGCAGGCCCAGGACAATTGGAAGGTTCCCCTACAGATGCAGCGAAGAGAGTCAGTTTGTTTCAAAACGACGATATCGCAGACGAAAAGGCTGCTTTTCCAATCGTGAGGTCTCTTGCTAGGCATAATAGGATACCATAAACCTGTCATGAAATTTTGATATTGTCTTGTATGCACACAAGGGAACTTTGACTGGATTATCTGCGAGTTTCGAGTTAGGAATTTTAGAAGCTTAACATGCAGGAAGTCTATCACATATGGATTCCCTCGAGGACATTGTGGTCAGGAATTGCATTGTCACTAAAGAATCAATTCATGAAAACAATAGAGTAGTATGAATACCTAATATACTCAATTACTACATGGGCATAACCATCTTTGACTTGTTGACAGACATGATGCAACAGGGTAATCGAGCACATGCCCTCATATACCTGCATCAGTTTATATGGCAAATATGATCAAATGTCAATAAGCAAAACGGCATAATACCAAGAAGATAAACTCAGAAGATTCCGGAGAAGTGGAATTGGGTTGAATGAAAGATCGATATAGCATTGGCAGAACCCAGGTTGAAATATAGAATCGCAAATTTACGTCAACCTCCAAAATCCTGTGTACATCCAGGTTAGCACTCAGAAGCGCATCTCAGGAGGTACCAAATTACAGAAGGCTCCTTGCAAGTGATCTGTAAACTTTAGCACCCCGCAGGCGCTAAAAGCGGCGGGGCACCCTTGATCGCTTTTCCTATCACTTTTTATTGTCGCGGTGGAAATTTCTGTCGCAAGTCTGCTTCAGTATACAAATAATCGCCATCATGGGTAAAAAGAGCTTCAGAGTGCGCAACCCCTCAACCACGCCCCAATTGCACCACACTGACATGCTGGAAACAGGGAAAAGGCAAGCGAGGCGGCGGCGGCGGCGGTCGAGGCGGTGGCCGATCTGGTGGTAACTCAAGAGACTATCCTGTCGTCCCCAAGGAGAACGAGAAGCTCCAGCGTTACTACGACACCCTGCTTCAGCTGCCCGACGAGGAGAAGCAGGCCTACTGGGATGCCCTCAAGCGCGAACTCCCCAACAGCTTCAGATTTGCTGGTTCCAAGGGGTAAGTCTCTCTCTCTCTCTCTCTCTGCCTCTGCCTCTGCCTGTTGTTGTTCTGTAAACTCACCATGCTAACACCTCTGCGCCAGCCATGCGCTCGCCGTCAAGAGACTTCTCAAGGAGCGATACATCCCCGACATCGTCAAGATAGAGCACTTCGATGGTCGTCCTGTCGAGTCTCCCAAGCCCGTTCCCTGGTACCCTGACGAACTCGCCTGGTGGATGACGACCCCCAAGAACGTCATCCGAAAGTTCCCTCCCTTCGCAGCCTTCCAGAAGTTCCTCGTTTCCGAGACGAGTGTTGGAAACATCAGTCGACAGGAGGTCGTCAGTATGATCCCCCCTCTGTTGATGGATCTCCGACCCGGCATGACTGTCCTGGACATGTGCGCTGCTCCCGGAAGCAAGGCCGCTCAGCTGCTTGAGATGATTCATATCGGTGAGGAGGCTCGTGTTCGCAAGACTCTGCGAGCCTTTGCCAAGGAGGATGGCCTTGATCTGGGTGCAGAGACCCAGGAGGAAATCGACGCCGATCTCGAAGCCGACCCAACCGACGCCGGACGAGCTACCGGTATGCTCATCGCCAACGACTCCGACTACAAGCGCGGACACATGCTTGTCCATCAGCTCAAGCGTCTTTCCTCCCCCAACCTCCTCGTTACGAACCACGATGCCACCATGTTCCCATCCATCAAGCTTCCCAACAAGGATCCCAACTCGAACAAGGCCACTTACCTCAAGTTTGATCGTATTCTGGCCGACGTCCCTTGCTCCGGCGACGGTACTTTGCGAAAGAACGCAAACTTGTGGAAGGACTGGCAGCCAGGCAGTGCCCTTGGCCTACATCTTACCCAGATCCGAATTCTTGTGCGCGCTCTCCAGATGCTCAAGGTTGGCGGACGAGTCGTCTTTTCTACCTGCAGTATGAACCCTGTCGAGAACGAATCTGTTGTCGTCTCCGCTATCGAGCGATGCGGTGGCCCTGACAACGTCGAAATCGTCGACTGCAGTAACGAACTACCTGCTCTGAAGCGCAACCCTGGCCTGAAGTCGTGGCAGATCATGGACAAGAGCGCCAAGATCTGGAACTCGTGGCAAGATGTTGAGGAGTACGCCAAGGAGCACGCCGAAGGCGTCACCCCTGGCCGAGTCGTCGAGACCATGTTCCCTAGACTCGAGGGAACTGATTGCTCCGATCTCCCCCTGGAGCGCTGTATGAGAGTCTACCCTCACATGCAAGATACTGGTGGCTTCTTCATCACCGTGCTGGAGAAGAAGACCGAGTTCAAGGTCAGGAACGAGAAGGAGGGTAAGCAACCTGCTGCCAAGGCCAGTGAATCAACCGAGACCAAGAAGACCGAGGTCAAGGAAGAAGCTCCTGTGAAGACCGACTCTGAGGCTACCCCTGCCGTCGAGGCCACCCAAGAGGACGTCACAATGACCGGGGCCGAAGCCGAAGCTGCTACCAACGGCAGCAAGAGGCCTTTGGAGACGGAAGGCGCCGAAGAGCAGCCTGCCAAGAAGGTCAAGACCGATTCCGAGATCAAGACCGATTCCGAGATCAAGACCGACTCCGAAGCCAAGATCGAATCCGAAACTTCGGCTGCCGTCACTCCCGTCCCTCAGCCCAAACAGGACAACACCAAACCCCGCCGCAACGGCGGTCCTACCGAGGAGCCCTTCAAGTACCTCGATCCCTCTCACCCCATCATCCAGAACATCAAGGAGTTCTACCACATCTCCAGTCGCTTCCCGGATGACCGATACATGGTCCGAAACGAGATGGGCGAGCCTGCCAAGGCCATCTATTACACCAGCGCTCTTCTCCGTGACATTCTCACTGAGAATGAGGGCCGAGGCATCAAGTTCATCCACGGCGGTGTCCGCATGTACATGAAGCAGGATGCCCCTTCTGCCGAGGTCTGCAGATGGCGTATCCAGGCCGAGGGTATGCCCCTCCTCCAGGGCTACGTCGGCGAGCCCCGCGTCGTCCACCTCCGCAACAAGGAGACCTTCCACAAGCTCCTCATCGAGATGTTCCCTCGCATCTCGGGCGACAACTGGCAGCGCTTCGACGAGATCGGCGAAGCTGTCCGCGACATCGGCATGGGCTGCTGCGTTCTCCGCATCGAGCCCGACGGCACCGATCCGGACTTTGCAGAGCGCATGGCCCTTCCTCTCTGGAAGAGCATACACTCTCTCAACCTGATGCTTCCCAAGGAGGACCGCTCCGCCATGCTTCTGCGTGTGTTCAACGACCTCTCGCCGCTCATCAACATCACCCTGCAGAAGCAGAAGACGAACGAGCAGAATGCTGAGAATAACATGGTCGTAGAGGTCGAGGAGAACGACACTGCTGACGTCGAGGACCTTCCTACCCCTGAGGAGACCGGCCCGGAGGAGACTGCCCCCGTGACGGAGACGGAGACAACAGAGCAGGTCCAGGGTGAGGCCAAAACGGAAAATGCATGATGGGTTTAGGCTTGAGAGATACACAGGGTGCTTTGTTTGATTAAAAATGCTAGTTATAGTGTTGATACAGATTTCTTCTAAGTCATGATCTTGAACGATCTCTTGATAAACAAAACAAGTAATGTACATGATGCATCTTCTGCCTTTCCTCGCGTGCGATTTACTCGTCCAGAAGTCCAACCGTCCAATGTACGATTCTGTCGACTCCCTGACCATTAATGGCGCTCACGGGAATGGCGGCGCAATCTTTGGTCCACGCGTGGTCCACGCCGCTAGGGTGTGGTTTGTCGCCTCTGGTGATGGCATCTAGATACTGCTTTAGTTGCGCGAAGTTCTCCTTGGTCTCGGGGAGATCCGCCTTTGTCGCAACGACAAACCAAGGCTTGCCGGCAATCTGTAGGGCAGGCGAGGCAGCAGAGTCAGACGAAGGGGCACCGAACTCGGAGTGAGCATCCATATGCTCGCCTGAATCCGATGTCGTATTCCAATCGACTCGCTGGTCAATTTCGCGGTCCGACTCTTCTTCATCACGCATCTGAGCATAAAGGCCAACCTCGCGCCAAAGAGAGTCGAGGGCCTTGACAGCGTCTCCAGCAGAGAGATCAACGACGAAGGCGAGGACACCTGCGCGTTCGACGTGGCGTAGGAAAGCAATACCGAGGCCTCGGTCAAGGTGAGCACCCTCAATCAGGCCGGGGATGTCAGCAATGTTGAAGCGGGTACGTGGCTCTTTCTCGACCTCCTCGGGCAAACCCATCTGGGCTGGGTATCGGCGGTAACTCTTGATGACGGGGCGACCAGAGTACTTGTCAAGGACGACGGTTCCAATGTTGGGCTGGAGTGTTGTGAATGCCCAGTTTCCGACACGTGTGCGACTATTAGTGATGGCGCGCAACAGTGTGCTCTTGCCGGCGTTGGGCAAGCCGACAAGGCCAACATCGGCGAGGAGCTTGAGTTCGAGCTCGATCTTCATAGTGACAGCTTCTTCGCCCTTGGTCGCGAACATGGGACGAGGGTGTTCTCTGGATGTGAAATGAGGGTTGCCCAAACCACCGATGCCGCCAGTGGCAAGGAGTATTGGCGTAGGAGTTGGGCGAGACAGGTCAAGGTAGACAGTAGGAGGAGGCTGCTTGAGGATTCGATGGCGCTTGGGAAGTCGCGGAAAGATGGTTCGCTTGACGTCGGTCTTGGACAAGCCTGGGTAAAGGAGCCATTTGCGTCGTTCAGGATCCACGTTGTCGGGGTCTTCCTCCTCCTCCTCCTCCTCCTCCTCCTTTGTCTCCTCTTCAATTACTTCCTCCTCCTCGTAACCCTCCTCCTCCTCCAACTCCTTTCTTAACTCCTCTCTCTCCTTAGCTCTTATTTTCCTCTCTAGGTTGGCCTCATGCTCCTCGCGCCTCTTTTGCTTCTCCTGAGCTCGCCATATCCGCATGTCTAGCTCTTCGTCGGCGATGGGATCCTCACGCTCCAGCTCGCGAATGACGGTCCCAACAGGTACGGTGATGATGATGTCGTCTCCTCGAGTACCGCCCTTTGCACTGCCCTGACCGTGCTTGCCACGGCCGGCGCGGACGAAACGCTTTCTCGCAAGCTTGTGAAGAGATGTCTCTCCGTGGGCAGCCTGAATGTAGACATTTCCACCGTGTCCGCCATCGCCACCGTTAGGCGGGCCCTCGTCTAGGTAAGCTTCGCGAAGAAAGGAAATACAGCCATTGCCTCCGCGTCCGGCATAGAGGGTCAGCTGAGCCTTGTCAGAAAAGCTAGGAGAGGCGTAGTCATCAGGGGCTGGGTTGAGGCGCGATTCGGGAAGATCGTTTAGGGTAGAGTTGTACCGTCGCAATGCCGTCGAGCGAACAAATGTGTTTCTGGACAAAGACAGTAGGGGGTAGAGGAATGGGAGAAGCGTCGAGGTTGTCGTCGGACACCGAGGAGCCATGATGGCCAATATTGAACGACAATACCACTTGTTACGTTTCAATTAATCGGGTTGAAGCTCAAATCTTGATGATGTTGCAGTCTTTCAAAGGCTCCATCATGGAGGTGAAGCCCAGACACTCAAAATTAGTTCGGAGCGAGGCACAAGCTAAGCTGGTGCTGATAAGATAAGAAAATATAGGATGGTGGGTTGTGCTTGCACCACCACCAAGAAAAACATGTCCTAGAAGGGAAAGAGGACTTTGGTGAGCGACAAGGCAACCACGACCAAGTCCATGCCTCAGGTGCAAACTCACAATGATAAGTGTAATACTTACCTATGAGCTCAAGGAATCTACCTTGGCTAAGCCTTGAGGGATTCTAGGACTTTTCTTCCTCGATTGCTTTTACTTCTCCAAGATTGTGAGAACGAGTCGTTTTCCTTCTTCTTCATCAACGTCGATGTGAGATAGAATCTTGATCATTTCGACTTATCGGCTGCTCGATCACCAGCATCTAACGTTACAGTCACCTACCTACGACGACCACCCAATATCACTCTTCGTACCGACACTGCCGCAAACACTTTGGTCATGGATTCCACAAGCCGACAAGATACGTACGCTTACGAATACGTACAACACATGGTGCTCTCCCCGACGTCGATACCTTCTTGCTCTCACAACAAACGCAACCCACGGGGACATCCAGAGACGACTGATCAACAAATAATGCATTCTTTACCTCGATCTTTACAACTACCTCTCTTATCGGATTATCCCCCCTGTCAGTTCCTCTCGCCTCACGCCGTCGGTCGGGGCCCTGCAGCCCACCTGTAATGGCCCATAGACAATTGTCCGTCTGCCATTTGACAACGACCGAACTAGAACCCGCCCAAGAGAACCGAAGAAGCGAAAGCGGCTGATTACGCCCAAAAATGCGGTGAAGTCGACTGTGACAAGAGAATAGGTCGGCTCCCAGTGTGCAGAGCCTCTAAGTCCCTGATATTCTTGGGCCTTTGGATGAACTTAACCCCCGTCGACTGTCCAGTTTGCCTCTCAGCTGGGTCCTGTTGCAGCTGGTCCATGTTATTTATTCGCCCAGGTCTCCGTTCACCTAGACTGCTTGGGTTGCAACCTTCAACCGACCGACTTCTCATTAGTTGAAAACTCGCCCACCCTTTTCTCTTTGACTTTACTCATCCAGCTCTCGCAACGTTTCTCACCAACTTACCGGCTATCTTTTTTCATGCAGCCAATAGCTAGCAAACGTCCACCAACTTTGCTGTCCCTCCCCAGCTTCATCATCGCCAATTCATCTGTCTCTTTGTCCCACTCCCCCCCTCCATCGCACTCGGAGCTACTGCTGCGTGCTGCTTGTCAACACCACCATTCCCTGGTACAAGCATCCGAACCGTCACCTCGCTCTACTACGGTTCGCCGCCAGCGACCCCTCCCTTGTGCCAGCTTCAACCCATTGGGTCCGCTTGCATATGCTCCGTGGTCCCGCATTCAAGCCACGACTCTAGACGTGGCCCGGCCGTCCTCATTCGATCTCTCCACATAGCTTCCCTCGCTTCCCCACGCGACTTCTTCCATCTTGCTCGCTCCCGTCCTTCAGTTTCTCACTCCCTTCCCGCTCGAGTCCCGAGAGAGCAGCTGCTGGCGCTTGCAGGATACATACTGGCTCCAGCGAAACAGCTGCTCTCTTTCCCGCATCTGCTACTACTACTGCTGCTGCTCTTGAACCGACGTACCATACCAGACCAGACCACTTTCCCATCTGGTCTCGTTATCTCTCTTACCGCCGCCCACTGCCAGAGTCTCACGGCCCTTGCCTCTCTCTAGCATGTCAGTAATAATGCCCTTTCTCTCCTCTTCTCATACTACTCGCCCACCCCCGCCATCCCCTGCTCCTGTTGATCTTGTCATTGATGCCCTCCTACCATCTTCCCTGCCCTCAACTTCATGAATCCCGTTTGCGGGGCTGAAAAAGATATTCTATTCCCTCTGGTCATTGGCGTCATAAGGATTGTTCTACGTATCCTGTTGTAGAACATCCTCCGCCTTGATCCTCCCTCGACCTTCATTCATATCTAACTTAACTCTCATCTACCTTGCCCGACCTCGACTAAAATGTATAGTACTAATAGAAAATATTCTTTTGGCAAACCGGTCTACAGAATGGATCCCGATTGCGCCATATGCAATGCCCCAGCCATGATGGCTTGCGATTGTGAAGCCAAGGGACTCGATGTTGCTGTCAAACAGGCAGAGGATCGCATGATGCGGTCGATATATACTGAGATACGGTTTGAGAGCCCCCAAAATAACTACCCGGTATCTCCATTCCTTATCTAATTGTGTTGATGTTGCAGAACTTGGGTCCGAGGTCATGCGCAAGATTACATTCTCGAATACTTTCGCCAGCTGACTGATCGTCGAAAAACCGCACACGCTGCTCACATGGATCGTATCACGCGGCACGCCTCTCATTACTACCAAGCACCGCCTCATCCTAACCAAATTGCCGAGGCACAAGCTTCTCTGAAGCGCGGCATTGACGAGGATTGGCATGCCAGTGTACAGCGTTACCCGGAGGTTCTCGAGTACTTCTTCGGTCTCGTCGAACTTACTCTCCCAGCAGAGGACGAGCGATCGGTCAAGGAGCCGCCTCTCGGATCACTTCAACATACCCGAAAAGTCAACCGTCGAAGTAGTGGGAATGGGGCACTTCCAGGCACGATGCCCCCTCCCCCTCAGGTTGCATTCCAAGAGCACGCCGCCCTTTATCCGCAAACACCTCCTCCGATGCCTCGCCTGGACCGTCGAACTCCAGGCCCGCGGGGGCCGCCAGGCTATGGTCCCCCTCAACCACCCACAGCTAATTACTATGCCCCTTACTGAGATCGCCATGATTGATATATCACGATCACGACGTCTACTTGTAGACCATATGCCAACGGCACCATCTAACGATACGATTTACTACGATTATCACGACCATTGCATAACTAAGGTGTGGATTATGACCGACATAGCAGACCGGAGAGGCAGCATTATTGGGGTTTATGAAAGTTTGGGCCAAAGTCACCGTTTTATTTTTGAATTAAAAGTCGTTTGGCTTTTCATGAGCTTGGAGTATTTTGGCGGATATTGTGTCGGCATATTATTTTGAAAGCAGAAAATACCACGCCATGCACGGCAAAATTGCTACTTGAAAATCAACGACTCATCCATTGACTCCTGTATCTGGCTTCCCGTCCGCTCTGCTCAGGGGCTACGAGTCTGTTGTATCGAGCTCGTCGTGATGCAAGAAATGAATATGGTCGACCGCAGACTGAAGACCAAACTGGAGATGTCTAATGTGTGGCTCGGCAAGCCTTAGTGATGGTAGCCATAAGCATCGTTGAGATTCAGCAGAGCGGGTGGGGTGATGCCTTTGTTTGATTGGCACAAGAAGGCTTGGATGGATCGCCAAAAACCGTTAAAAGGAAGATTTGGGGGTCATGACAACTGTTCGAGCTGCAAGTAAGCGAATACCTAATCACCAGCAAGTCGCCCACAAGCGCATAGGCCCGATACACGCCCAACTCCAAGGGCTAATCTCATGACCCAACCCGCTCTGAAGTAACCTCTCTGCATGGCTCGATCCAGAAGATGCACGAGTGACCAGGGTTAGCATGCCAACAGTATGCGAGAAGACAGTTTAGCGATGAGAGATGGGGTTTTTGATGAGGACCGTACCAGAACATGGAACGTATTTGAAGGTTGAAACTTGATTCTCTTTTATTTCTTCTCTAGCGGGTTCTTCGATAAGATCACACAAGTACAAAAAAACGGAACCACCAGCGCTTTTAAATCGGCAGGGAAGAAAAGGGGAGGGAGGGGGGAAGAAATGCGGGAGAAAATGATGAAAGGCCGTGGCGAACTCGCAATGAAGCAGTCACCATGCTGGTTGGGCAAAGGTGTCCAAGAGATCCAAGCCAGTTTCTTTCAGAGTTCGGTGGAAGGGCGAGTTTGTGGGAGGATTACAAAGACGATGAGATATGTGTGTGGGGGAGGAGTTGTATGGCGGGAATGTAAATGTCTTGTCCATTAAGGCAATAGAGGCGTCTCCTGATAGAGGCGCTGCCGTTCACAATTATAGGGTCTTAGGACTCCTGTTTCTCAGAGATGGAGGTCTCCTTGAGGTCGGAAGTGACTCCGTCGACGGTCTGGCCGTTAGCCTCGGCCTTTTCAATCTCGGCAATCTCCTTCTTGGCCTTCTCAATGTTCTACATGGCTCTGGTTAGCATGCAATGTGTTACACCTTGGAACTGAAGTAAAAAAAAACTTACCTTCTGAGTCTGAGTCTGCTGGTCGTTCTTCCAGAAGTCGAGCTTAGCACGGACCTTCTCGGTGACGGCAGGGATGTCAGCGCTGCTCATGGGAGGATCAATGCCCATAGCGGCGCAATCCTCAACGACGGAGGGGGGAACGTTGAAGAACTTGGAAGAGCCAGCCGAAGCGCCGCTCTTCTTGCCCTTCTTGCCCTTCTTAACGGCAGCAAAGTACTCCTCCTCACGGTCGTCCTTGCGGACGAGCTTGGTACCCTTGAGACCGGACTCATCAATGGTTCGCTGAGCCTGAGCTCCAAGACCAGTGTCGGCCATCAAAGGACCCTTCTCGATCTTGTGGGTGGGGTCGAGGAAGGACAGCAGGCTGTTGGCACGGCGGATCTCGTCAAGGTAGGCGGGGTCGCTGGCATCAGCGAGGCGACGCTCAGCATCAGCCTTCTTGCGCTCATTGACAAAGCGATCGTGCTCGGCCTTTTGTCTCTCGCGACGGGCCTCACGGGCCTCGCGCTCGTAAGACTGGAAAGCCTTCTTCTGACCGTAGTAGTCGTCCTTAAGCTTGCGGATGGCCGTGTACTTCTCCTGCTGCTCGGCCTGGAGCTTGGTACGCTCATCGCGCAAGCTGGACAGGCCCTGGTAAGCCTCGTCCTGCTCAGCCTTGATGATATCAAGCTCGGCCTGGATCTTGTTGTACTGCTCGGACATGGCCTTTTGCTCAGGGTCGTCCATGGTATCCTTGATCTCCTTGATCTTGGCGCGGAGATCATCGATCTGCTTCTGAGAGTCCTCAAACTGGCCAAAGTTCTTGCGAACCTTGCGAAGGCTCGAGATGTCGGCCAAAGCCTTCTTCTCATCAACGAGCTTCATGGTGCCAGAGTTGACCTGCTTGTCAAGGCTCGCAATCTGGTTGTCGACATCCTCGACACTCTTGTAGGGAATCTTGGACTTGGCGGCCTTTTGCTCGTTGATACGGCTGCGAACCTGCTCATCAATGCGCTTGATCTGATCAAGCTTGGTGGTACGAGCGTTCTTGCCGCCAGCCTGCTTCTGACGGATCTCGTTGGCCTGTGCAATCAATTCCTGTCGTCGCTTCTGGGTTGGGCTGAGCTGGTCCTTGTTCTTGTTGGGCATGGCAATTTCAATCTTGGACTTGATGGCGGCCTGGAGAAGATGAGGTTAGCGGTATACTTGGAAGGACGTATTGAGGCATGATGCCACATGTATAAGCCAAAAAGTCGATGTTAGAGAGATCTGGGTGTCGGAGTATCACGACGAGATAGAGTAGGGTTGGGGAAATGGAGAATCGTGGCCATACCAGCTTGTCCATGGAGGACTTGTGGTCCTTCTCGGCCTTAGCGAGCTCCTCCTTGAAGACATTCTCGTCAGGCTTGGTAGGGCGAGTGGTGGTGGGTTTCTCAGCCGCAGCAGCGGGGGCAGTGGTAGACTCGGCCATTGCGACGAGAATCCGGGAAGATCGAGGGGAAGACGCAGAGAGCAATTCCTTGAGACAGGAGCGGGATTGGACCAAACGGGAGGACCGAACGGAGCCGTGAGCTTTAGCAGAAAGCCCGTGGAGATCGAAGATGGGAGGATGAAGACACGTGTATATGTAGCGTGTTATCGTCAAGCCAGACAGTCTTAGAAGATAGCTGGGTGAGAGGGAAAAAGGTGTGAGGAAAAAGAAGCCCCCGAAAAGAGGTTGAAATTCGACGACTTTCTGGACTCGTGTCCTGGATTGCTGTGCTGTGGTGGGTTGTGAGCCGTTGGGGCCCGTGCGCCCCTTTAGCTTGGACCTTTTTTGACTTCCGACTTGTCTTTTAGGGAAGGCCCGTAGTGCCCCAATTGCCTGTCCCAATGCCCCTCCACGCTTGAGGCTAGGCGACTGCCTTCAGGAAGCCCCCCGTTGGCTCCTTCCCCTTGGGTCTGGGCCGGCTTCCGTCCCCCTCTACTAGAGTATCCACCACCCACCACCCACTGAAGACGCCCCAAGGGACAACTCAAGACCTGCCCGGGCTTCAGAGGTTCATGCTGATTCCCGTCCTGTCGTTCCTTCTTTGACACCTGATTGATGTATAGTCGGGTGCAACCTGTCTCGTGACTGGCGTTGGTTGATGCTGATGAGTGGCTGGCCGAGACCTTTAATACTTAATGACATTGATATCAGTCGACATCGAATATAATATATGCCTTTTGTGTGAAATGGTCCAGGCATGACTGGAGTGAATTGGCATATTGACATTTACTGATAAGTTGCATTGACGTGAGCTGTGAGACCTGATTATTGCGACTTGCTACGCTCTATCATACCAGCTTTCCTTCTTCTAACTTTCAACTTTGAGCTCAAAGTTAGCCTATCTAGCTCAGACAGTCCTTCCTCAGCTTCATCATGGCTACTTACCCAATTGGAAGTATAGAAGGACCATGTTTAATACCTACTAGGCATCATTGTTCACCTGTGTATCTCAGTCCCCAACTTCTCTCCTCAACAACTCAGAACATCAGCCTTGAAAAGTCGCTCGTTACATGTTCAAAATCACTCCCCGCTTGTACTTCGTGAGTCTGTTGCTATCCATGTCAAAGTTCAATGGGTGGTGAGATTGACGACTAGTAGCAGCAAAGTGCCGGTTGAAGAGCATCACTTGTTATCTTGATTCAGTTCAATCGCTTGAACAAACCTACAAACCTCAACGCCGCCAAGATGCTGGGAAATTCCAAAATAAGCAACAAGAAAGATGGCGTTTCAAAGCTGCCCGTAGCCTCGGAGTCCAGCATCGGTCGGTCCCCTGCTCCCAGCGAGGTTGGTGATAAGCCTCCCAGTTCAACAAAATCTCAGGATTCGGAGCGACGTACGGTTCCTCGTCACAGATTTCTGTCCCCTGCAGAATGGACAATTCTTGCTCGTGGGGTTGGTGGCATCAAAGATGTAGAGCATAATGCACCAGTTCATCCACCCAATTGGTGGTGGCCACCCACGGGTCTGCCTCCAGGTCTCTATCGAGATGTGGTGTTCAACCGAGTCAAGTCTTTCTACATGTTCCACATAGCAAGCGTTTTACGGTGGGGCTTGATGGTAACGCAGCTCTTTCTCGGTGCCAGTCTGACTGCCCTCGGCTCGCTGAGCATGCAAAATGGCACCTCAATTACTATCCTTGCCGCGGCCAATACCATCATTGCAGGAATGCTTGCTCTCATTCACAACAGTGGTCTGCCAGATCGGTACCGATACGACATGGCCGAGTTCGAGCAAGTCGAGGACCGCATCAGAGAGCTTCTTGACTCGCGCCTTATCCCAGCCGACAAGGGGGTTGACCAAGCTCTCGCCGAGTGTTTCCACCTCTATCATGGTGCCAAAGCCACGGTCGCAGCCAACATGCCGGTTACTTACACGTCGCGTCAAGCGCTTCAAGCTGGAAGACAGAATGTACCCATGGCTGATCCTGCGCCTGTTGTAGCCCCAAAGCTATCGCGATCTAACAATACGGAAGAGAAGAAGGTGCCAGTTGCAAAAGCTGGATGACAGAAATGATGTTAGTGGAGACGGATGTGAGTTATTCTTTAACAAAAGGGGGTAGTAATGGTAATGAAACCGATCAATGAATGGGCTTATTTTACTCGGCGAATGGAAATTGTTCCTGCATTAGTTGCTTAGACACCATCAGTTACCATCTATTTCATTACACACTGTTCTGTAGGGCTGGATGGCTTGGTAGCCTTGTCAGCTCAGCAATCAAAAGGAAGCTTTGAAGATGTTATTAAAGGGACACAGTAATGAAGTAGAATAATAGAAGAAAGAAAGAGCATATTTCGATCAAGTTTTTCCTGTTTCCATGCCTCTTGTGACCACGACAACTACAACAGGTTTCGAATAGAGTGAGCCGGGTTTTGGGAGGAGGAACACTAACAAGACATGAGAAGAGGATCAAAGAAATTAATCGATCAATCTAAAGTAGACAATCAAGTGCTGAACCCTGTCACTAGTCTAATTGCCTCGCTTGTCTCCCCCGTTCAGAGACTTACCCTCACCATGTTGCGACCAGGATCACGTCCAGATCCTGACTCACTCTCACTTCCCCAACCAACCCTGGTTTCATGATTGCTTCAAAAGGATCGTTAAACCTTCTTCCCCCACCGAAACTCTCATTTACGCCAGACAAGGGCACCATAGTAGCCC
>JABFEV010000703.1:325-38425 GCA_013618395.1 Fusarium domesticum | reverse complement strand
TTTTCGCTACCCATTTTCTACCTAAATTTTTTTAGGTACCCATGGGTACCTATAGGTATGGTATTTTATGCCCTAATTATAAATGACGAGTAGCGCCAACATTATCGATTATGTTTTTGCGAACAAGGGCTGCGATGTCCGTGTCACGTTCTATTTCTTATAGTACGATAATTCCGACTCCCTCCGAGCGGCTGCATCGCAGTTAGCAAGTAGTTAGTTCGCTATATCTTTCACGTCACCAAGGCGGGGAGGAAATGCTCGCGCCACTAGTTAAAGGTATATATAATAATAGTTTGCTCTTCTAGATTACTTACTTAATCTTCGCGATTTAGGAATAATATCGCATTAGGCAGGGATACTCTCGCATCGGCGTTATAGAGTAGTGCGAGAAACATTATATGTAATTGCAGCGCGAAAGAGCTTTAATTAAGGGTCTTGCCGAAGAGCTTGAAGGGCAAGAGTAATATTTACTTTATCATTTAATGATGCTAGTTATAACTAACTAATTTATTAATAAGGAAATAAAGATAGACGGAGGTGAAGCGTGGTTAGGAGGTAAAGTGTCCACTCACTTGCATTGTCCACTCACTATACATACGTTACCCGACTATAGTAGTCACTTAGTTTGTAATATGGCACAGAGATTTGCTGGAAACAATAGGTAGATATGAAACTATATTACGGCGGGCAAAAACTACGTGACTTGCCCTATTTATCAGAAACTCGCAGCTGGCTCCTTAAACGGCTATATAAAATATTTGACGAAGCTTTTCTAAACAAGGCAATACGTGCAACGTCAAGCCTTGTGTGCTATAGTCATCACATCATGTCCCTCAGACAGGTCAATGAGATGCTGAACTATGCCGGCTTACTAGACCTGGCAAAGGCGACCATCCTTCTTCTCTGCCCAACCTTCACTACCCACGCAAGGTGTACACCAAAGGACGTTTTTCGGATCAACCTTGCGCTTGATCTTGAGAAGACGCTTATAGTTTGAACCCCAGAATGTCTGCTGCCAGTTTTCTTCAAAGGGGAAGCCCTAAGTCGTATTGTCAGCTAAAACCCTTCTTATTCTGGTAGGAGTCAAAGGAACTTACCTCATTCATGTAAGATCCACCATTGGGCGTGAGCTCACGAATGGCCTCGAATCTATCGTTCAAGATTTTCCTAGTTTTCTCTCCAGCCGTTTCATCGAACGGAGGGTATCCCCATCCCAGCCAGGTAACTGTCAATCGTTAGCAGTCTGTTCCAGGGAAGACTGTGCTGATATACTTACTCGCATGCACGTACGCCTTTCGCCATGCTGGATGGACAGCATTGCTTCCGCCACGGGGTCTTGCCTTGTTGACTCCCTTTCCAGCAACCATGTAAGTTCCCAACCAACCATCATCGATGAGAATTGGTTCGAGCGCATCAGACAGTGCGTCCAAGTCTTTAGTCAAAGTATCCTTATCCAATAGTCGTGAAATAAGATACACTGAGCCGCCAGCCTGACCATTATCAAAGTTTGTTTGGTACCAATCAAAGAATGAATCATATGGCTGGGTGAGGACCAGCAAAGTAACCTGTCCCGGCCAACGTTTCTGGATAGTTTCGTTGAGTGGCTTGAAGATTTTGTTAATTTTGGCCTCATCGTGGGTGTCTAGTATAATGGTATTACCCATCAGACCGGCAACTTTCTCCGGAAGGCCTGGAAGGGGAACGGGTGGTGCTGAGTTAATAGTAGCCATCAGATATCCTGACAAACCGGAATCCGAGAGGTAAGGAATCTTGGAAGTGGCCCAGGTGACGAGGTCCATGGCAAAGGGGGCTTCAGGGAGAGTGAAAGCCATGAAGGAAACCATAGTGAGCTTCTTCTTTGGGTGCGTCTCGACGGTGATTGAAGTAAGAACACCAAAGGTTGAACCTCCTCCCTTATAAGCGTTAGTAAATGTGCAACACGGGTTATTATCCAAGGTATATAGATACTTACACCACGCAATGCCCAGAACAAGTCCGAGTTCTGATCTTCATTGACCGTGAGAATCTTACCATTAGGTGTAACAACCTCCATTTGGAGTACATTATCTGCTGCCAGTCCATAATGAGGAGACAGGATGGAGTGACCACCTCCTGTGATAAATCCACCTAGCGAGACGGTCTTGCCTCCACCGCCTACAACTGTTCGACCCTGTTGGTCAGCAGCCGTGTAGAGATCAATCATCCTTGTTCCAGCTCCGACAGTGAAGGCGTCGCCCTTTATCTTCTTGCCCGAACCCGCCAGCTTGAACTGGCCTTTGTGGAAGGTGATCTTATTGAGATGGTGTGTCCAGATGGAGAGAGAGCCTGGGGCAACTGAGCGCCCGAGATAGTCATGTCCACTGCTCTTTACGACCAGACGAACGTTCCTCTTGCGAGCTATCATGTGTTAACTAAGTTTGTTTATGTGTTGGTTCATGTAGTACTTACCAAAATCGACAGCGGCTTTGACGTGCTTCGCCGTGGTGACATTGGCCACGTACGCCGGATAGCCAGCTCCACTGCAAGGAAAGGTATCAAACGGGAGACAAGTATAATTTGTCCAAAGATCCCACATCATAGAGACTGGGTTCTCAGCATGGAACTCGAAAGTTCTCCAGTCCTCTTGAACTTTGGGGCATTGCTCTTCATCATAGTTTGACTGCCCCTTGTGACAGACACCACCAGGAAGTTCTGGCTTGAAGAGTCTGCCGTCAATATCCTTGTTAAGCCGAGACCATTCCTGACGTGATGGCCATCCTGGGGTATTTGGGAAGGCTTTGCAGCTTTTGGAGAGAGGTGTTGCCCATGCTAGAGCAGGTGCGCAAAGCGCGAGTAGGAGCTCGGAGGGGATCATGTTGGTGGCGTATTAAGATGTCCGCTTACCACTATGTTTTCGAAGTATACATAGAGGGGATTGTCTCGACATATCTATGCCGGCCGTGGCCATTTTATCGGGTTGATACCACGCCGAGCTCAGTCAGCAAGCATAGCTCGACCGCTAATGGCTACTAAGATAACTCTCGGACCTTGGGCCGTCCCTAGTCAATGGACACCCTGTAAGCTCTATATCGCAAGATGCAGAGGGTGTGTGTATATCGCGCTTTATGTCCTAATTGAGGCTCGTGAATTAACGTAGACAACATCGCGAAAAGCGAAGGCTCGCCTAAACAACCCAGGTCATTCGACTAGGTACGGTAATACTTTTCAAAGGACAGCGGCTGATCTACCAATCACACAAGACTGCATCATATTTCTCGAAACAAAGCTTCAGGCAAGATTTGCTTTTTTGTCAGATTGTAATGAGAGCTGCTGACTTTACGGATAAAGTAAATGTAGTCACCTTGCAGCAAGCGACCGTCTGAACCGACGGCGCCGGATACCGAAGGATTCTCGCAGCGTAGCATGGGGCCAGACTGCATATTACGTGTGCCGCAGTGTTACATGCGCCAGGCTGGGTGTTCCGTTATTACATGCAAAGGGTCTCGTTGTCAACGGAGGCCTAGACCGTGACGAGTTCCGCCTAATCCAGCATCTAGCTTTGTAGGGCTACTAGGAACTTGTAACTACCCTTAACTAGTAAGGGACAACTTTGCGGTGTACACCTTTTCTACTTTGGAATAGAGACCATATTAATTTTGATTCTAATATTGGCGTGGCGCATAGGACTCATGTTGAGCTCAGCAAGGACCTGAGAATCTGCTCTCGTAAAACCCTTGAACCTTTTTCCTTCATCTGATTTCTTAGAGAACTGTCCCCGATTCACGATGGAATCGGATAGGAGAAACAGCCTTGTGATTGCGGCACAGCCTGAACTAAACATCGACAGCAAGACATCCAAAACCAACGACGATAGTGTTAAGCATCATGCCAAGGAGAAGACAGATAACTCTCCAGAAAGTAACGATACCATGCCTCAGGCGACTGATGAGGAGACTACGACTCCTCAATATGCGTCACCGCGAGAGCTCGCCCTGCTGTCAACGGTATTCACCATTGCTACATTCATGATAGCCATAGATGGAAGTATCCTTGGTAGGTACTACCAAGCCTTATCTCAATCAGAAAATATCATAGCTTACAAGCTCAGCGACGGCCATCCCAAAGATCACCAGTGACTTTAGTCGACTTGATGATGTACCATGGTACGGCAGCGCATATCTCCTAACAGAGATGGCATTCCAGCCCACATTTGGTCGTCTGTACAGTTTATTCGACGCCAGGATTCTCTACTTGGGTTCAATCATACTATGTAAGCTTATCCCGATCCTCCAGTCATGGTAATGTATCTGATATCCTTCTGTAAAGTCGAGGTAGGCTCGATCTTATGCGCTGCCTCGCCAAACTCAGCGGCCTTGATCACTGGAAGAGTGATATCCGGAACAGGGGCTGCTGGACTTCTCTGTGGAAGTCTGGCAGTATACGGAAGGTCAGTTCCTCTGCGGGCTAGGCCTTTTGGCCTGGCTCTTATTACGAGCATGTACGGCATCGCGGGAGTACTGGGGCCAACTCTAGGAGGACTGATTATAGATACGCCTCGACTTTCTTGGCGGTTCTGCTTCTGGTATGATATTCCCTGATGATCTTCTCTAATAATAATAATAGCAAGACTCTAACAGATATAGGATCAATCTGCGTAAGTGATCAGCTACTAACACCACAGAACTCTCATCTAATTATCTATATAGCGCTTGGGGCTGTGACGTTTGCAATTGCATTCAAGATCTTGAAAACAAAGACACCGATCCATGGACGACTCTCGTTACGTGAAAAGTTGAGAAAACTCGACCTCCTCGGTGGATTCCTGCTCATAGCTGGCCTGGTGTCGCTCTTTTTCGCACTGCAATGGGGCGGGAGCAGATACCCATGGTCCGACCCACGAGTCTATGCATGCGTTGTAGTATTTGGAGTCCTCATCTCAGTTTTCGTTGTTTTACAGGCTATGAAAAAGGAAGAGTAAGCAAGCACCACAGCTACACAGACGATGAGCTCCAAATTCTAACCAGACCATAACAGGGCCACCATCCCCACGCGGATTCTCTCACAGCGTACAGTGGCTATTAGTTGTGTTTTCAACATGCTCATGTCCATGGCACACAATACGCACATGTACTACCTAGCCTTCTACTTCCAGGCTGTACTTGGGACAAATGCCGTGACGTCGGGAGTACGCTGTCTCGCGTACGGCATCCCGTGCAGCATCGCCATCATCGTCACGGGCGCGTCTATCAGCTCCAAAGGCCACTACGTCCCATTTATGTGGTTGGGCGCCAGCATCTTCATCGCTGGGTGCGTGCTGCTCCATGAATTGGATAGGGAATCCTCGATGGGAGAATGGCTAGGCTTTCAGATCATCAGTGGAGCAGGCCTCGGACTCGCAGAACAAGTTCCCTTCATCGCGGTGCAGGTAGTTCTCCCCGACGATGACATGCCGACCGCGTGTGCACTTGTTGTTTTCTTCCGCTTGTTCGGCGGTGCGGTGGGCCTGAGCGTCGCATCCAACCTCTTCTCCGGGGAGCTCTTCCGGCGACTTGCTGGAGCGCCGGAAGGGGTAGACGTCAAGGCAATACAAGATGCGGGCGCGTCGGATTTGAAGAGTGCGGTGCCGGCGGCTATGTTGCCTTTGGTGCAGACGGCTTTCGCTTACGCTGTGTCGAAGGCTTTTATCCTGCCTATTGCTGTGGCTGCCGCCTCCTTGGTTCTTAGCTTTGGGATGCAGAGACGGTGGATTCCGGATGATAGGATGCAGCCGACGCAGGAGGAAGAAGCAGCAATGACGAATGAGACGCCTGGAGCCACGTCCTCGGATCCGGGAAGAGACGAGAAAGTTGTGTAGTTAGACGCTAGGAATTAGAGTAGTGAGAGGAGGATAGCAGGGACGGCCTAGATTTTCAAGTCCGCCATTAGGAGGAATGTTTGAAAGCACTTCTACATCTATCAAGTTAACTTGTAGTTTTAAATTCATCTATGCGAATAAAGAACTCGGCTAAAAAAGAGAACTGATACAATTTCAAGTTCAAAGATGTGATATGAGTAGTCATTCGGGAACAAGAGGTAATCGTGTAAGCATTGGGTTATGATGCTTGGGATGTAAGAAAAGCCTAAGCACCTTGTCTTTGAGAGAGTAATGGGCAGTTTACATCGTTCAGAAACCAGAAGAGAATCATATGAAGCGGTGCTATAAGTAGTTCAAAGGAAACAAAAAAAAAACCTCTATACCAGTAGTGCTAAAACTGTCAAATTTTAAGAGGGAAGTGATTTGGAATTGCCCTTGGTGAGGTTGATTTATTTGATCAATTGGATGATGTTTTTTTTATTCTGCCTTCTTCTCTAGGTATTCTAGACAGACTCTACTTTATATACTTGAGATATCCTGTATAATTAGATATAACCTTGCATAGGTTCGTGAAAATCCCGGAGCCTTGCCTTGAAGGTTTCCTTATTAGTCCTAATGTATATGCAAGATCTAGTTGTAATGACATCTGCTTGCATGAGATTCTATCATTGCTATTATTAAACAAAAACAATCTAGGGGACACAAAAAGAAGATCCATCTCAAGCCGCATCAATCAACTTCTTCATGACCGACGAAGCACGTTCCAAACAGTTTGCCCACAACTTCACCTCTTCTCTTCCAGTAATAACAGAGAAATGACATCTGAAAAATTGTTAGCTTTGTCTATGATATATTGAAAGAACTTTGCTTACCCGGCATCGGTGACATAGTACGTCATCCAGAACCTGTCGGGGTTCTGCATGATGAAACAAGACTCGGGAGAAAGACCATCTGTGTTGGAGAACATCTGGTTCGGCTCCAGGGTCTGTTCGTAGAATGGGTTCTTGAAGAGGGCAGGTACATCGCCGGCGTCCTCTGCAAGAATTTCAAGAGCCCTGAGTGTGCGCTGGTAGCAGCGGCCTACTGTGAAAGCATCCTTGATAGTCTGGTTGCGGGCATTGGCTGCTTCAACCATCAACTCGAAACGTTTGCGAGCCGGAACAGTCTCGTCGTCTGCAACGGTGCACCAGTGCGCAGTAGTGGGCGTGTTGACTTGCACGATATCAGGTCGGCCCTTGTGGTAGTGAGACATGGAGACAGCCTCCCAAGACTGGGCGTTGTAGCCGTAGTAGTAGTAGTTGGCGAGCAGACCCATGAGATCGTAGATACCCTTGATGGGAAGATGGTGCTCGAGGAGGATGTCCTTTCCAAAATCAGAGAGAATGATGTCTCTGTATCCGAATTTTGTGACTTCATGCTCGAATCGCTGTCTGACATGGAGGACACGCTCTTCCAAAGCGGGGGTAGTCTTGAGAGCGAACTCTTGGGGTGTCTCGAGAACACCGTTGGTGTGGCCGTTGAGCTGCCGTGGAGGCTTATAGGTCAATATACCTTGGACGATGGCGGTCTGCATCTCGAAGAGAGTCATTGCCTATGATGTGTTAGTTTTCAATGTTTAAAGGGGAAATAAAGGAGGGACAAGACTTACGTCAATGCAAGTGTGCTCGACATATGTGCCAGAAGATGCGTTCTTGCAGACCACGAATGCGATGGACTTGTCAACCCATCGGTTGAAACCCTTGAGCATCATCATATCTCTGATTCGCTCCTCAGCATCTGTAGGCTCTGTGTCGTCAAGACAGATGAGGAAGGCAGCAGCTTCAACCATGTCGATGGTTTCTTTGTTGATCGTGTCAAGCTTGATCAAAGCTTCTCGGCTCTGTGTGTCAAACAGTCAGTAAAAGGAACCATGAATAGCTTTAGATAGGGCTAGACTTACCTCGGTCCAGGAAGTACGATCGTCCGCACTAAGAATACTTGTCCAGTTCTCGTCAATATCTTCGCGGTTCAAGATGGAAGTAAACGTCCTGGTCAGCCTTTCGATAGACACATTCACCTCTCCATCCTTAAGCTCGACCTTGAAAATGTGTCCGCGGTGCAGAACAGCCAGGTAGTCATTACCAGGGAACTTGGCCATGCGGTCGAGAGGAACACCAGGCAAGCGAGCGCTGTTGAAGATGTATCGCCAAAGATCAGTGCAGTTGGCCCTGAACATGTACGCCATGGGCTCCCATCGATCTGCCTCGAGATCCTGCTTGCACTGGAAGGCAATGCTGGCAATCAGGGCTGCTCGCTCCGCTTGAGTGTGGCCCATCTCTCCGAGTGGGTGGAAGCCCATAAAGTTGTTGAACGGAGCGAGTGGCATACGTCGCTGCAGGTACATGCTCTTTAGGAAGTACTTATCCTGCCAGTTGTCGATCTCAGGATCGTGAGCCTGCTCGTAGAGAGTCTCGTAGTACTTTCGACCAGCACTTCCCGGCTTCCTGAACTCTGCCACGTCTCTCTCTAGCGTCTGGAAATCCTCAGGGGAGAAGAACATTCGTGATTTGTCAAGGTAATCGTCAAACATGACGTCAAAATCAATAAGAGGCATCTTGTTGAGGGTCTTGGACGCACGACAGCAGTGGAAGTTGTGGTTTGCGCCAGCTTCAACTTCAATTGTTGGTTCCAGGGCCTTCTTGACGACGGCGGCGTCTTCCTTCTCGATGACGGCTGCTTCGGTCTCTTGAGATACAAGCAGCTTAGACCTGAGGATGATGGTCTTGGCGAGACTTGTGATGTTGGAAGCATCCAAGACTTCGGATGTCTGCAGTGTTGCCTGGAAAGTTCGCACAAGGTAGTTCTTCAACTCGATAGCAACAAGAGAGTCGAGACCAAAACTCTCCATCGAGACATCTGGGCTGATATCTTCGACTGGACAAGCCGTGAACATGGCAAAGCGCTGGCAGATACCACCAACGACAATAGTATGGACTTCCTCAGGTGTAGTCGCTTGTTGAATCAACTTGCCAATGTCTGTAGTGGCCTCCTTTGTTGCTTCTCCCTTCTGCTCCAGGTAAGGAATCTGGCTGAACATGGGGTTCGCAAGTCCTGCTTCATCATGGACTGCCTCCATAGATTTTCGATCAAATCCAAGAAGCAACTGGTGAAGATCATTCTCGTTTGCCTGTGGGCTCATGGCGTACTTCAAGACTGTGAAGACTTCATCAAATGACATGAGGACTGATCCTCGTCGCATGATATCTTGCTGTGTAGCAGGGAGAGAAGTGATTGCCAACGAGCCGTCGACAGCACCCAGGTTCAGAGTGATGTATCTGCACTTTGATGCCTTCTTACTGTGGGCAAACGCATCCTGGAAGGCGTTGCCGACAGAGTAGTTGGATTGACCAGACTTTCCAAGAATTGCGGTGATGGAAGACAGCATGATGAAGAAGTCGAGGGAACCAGAAGCTCCAAAGGCGTCATCAAGGTTGAGAGTTCCTTGGACCTTGGGTTTCGTTGCTGTCAAGTAATCGTCGTGAGACATGATCTCGAAAGGATGGTCCTATAGATTAGGTTAGTCATACTGTAATGATCAGAAGTTGTGAAGGAAACATACCCTGAGAACCATTCCGGCATGGACAACTCCCTTCACAGGGGGAAGGTTTGATGTGCACTCTGCAGCAGCCGATTTGACTGACTCTTCATCAGTGACATCACAGCTGATAACATGTAGCCCTGCTCCTAGGACACTAAGTTCTTCCTCAAAGGCTCGTTGGTCTTCCTCCTGGAGCTTGCGTCGAGACAAGGTTACTACGTTTCCTGCCCCATGGGTAGCTAGGAACTTGGCAATCCTTCGTCCGAGGTCTCCAAGACCACCAGAGATGACATAGGTGCCATTCTTCTCTAGACGGAGAGGTCGAGGACGTGCCAGGGTCAACTTGACTTGTGTATTACCCTCATCAACGAGAACAACCTTGCCGGTGTGCTTTCTGGATTGGATCAGACGGAAAGCCTCTTCGATATTGGTCATGGGCATGGCCATGATGGGAGACACGGGGTGCAGAGTATTATCCTCGAATAGAGAGAGGACCTTTTCGAGCGTCTCTCGCATCTTGACTGGTTTGAGTCGTGCCAGGACTGTCAGGTCGACCGCAGCAAAAGTGACGCTGCTGTCAAAAGGAACCATGCTGATTTCATTCTTGCGGTAAATGTCAGACTTTCCAATCTCGACAAAGGTGCCCAGTGGTGCGAGAACGGCAAACGAATCATGGAGCGATTCACCCGAGAGCGAGTTCAAAACGCAGTCAACACCCCTGTTGTCGGTAAGCCGCAGGATACCCTGCTTGAATGTGCAGAGCCTAGACGAAAAGATGTGGCTTGGTGGGATGTTGAAAGTGTCAATGAGTAGTTGACGCTTTGCGCTGCTACCAACAGTGCAGAAGATCTCGGCTCCGATCTTTTGAGCAAGCTGGATGGCTGCCTGACCGACACCACCGGAAGCGGCATGAATAAGAATAGTCTGTCCACGCTCAAGACGAGCAACTTCAACAATGCAGTGATACGCCGTGCAGAAAATGACAGGGATGGAAGCACCGACTGCAAAGGACATTGACTCTGGAAGATGGCAGCTGAAGCTTCCGTCGATACGTGGATGGCTTGAGAAGGGCTCGGCAAAGATACCGCAGACGCGATCTCCAACGTTGAACTTGTCTGCGACGGCAGAGCCTACCTTGCGAACAATACCGGAACACTCACCTGCCATGGTGACACCAGGCTCCATCTGTCCCATAGCGATGAAGACGTCCTTGAAGTTGACACCATAGGCCTTGGCTTCAAGCTCCAGCTCAAAGTCTCCAAGGGGTTTCGCGGGGACTTCATCGTCCACAAATCGAAGACTGCTCAAGAGTCCAGGTGTCTCAACCTCGAGTCTGAGTGGTCGATCAACCTGTTGGTAAGGTCCAGTCTCCATGCTTTGGGCGTAGATGGCTCTCTTAACCCAGTCGTCAAACTTGGCATCAGCATGAACTCTAGGAATGAGGAGCTGGCCTTCGCTGAGAGTGTACTCATCCTCATCGGACTGTGCCACGCTGATGGGGGTAGCAAAGGATCTGGCAAAGATATCCCAGAGTCGGGAAACGAGGTTCTCTGGGTTGGACAGGACGTCGTCTTGGACGTTGACAGTGACGAATCGCATGCCAGCATTCTCTCGCCGCACGACTCTGGCGAGACCGCTGATCATACCCTTGGTGGGATTGTGGACATTTGTGCCACTTGCTTGACAACTGATCCATAGAATGCTCTTTGCTTTAGTGACGAGCGAGACAATCTGAGCAAACTTGTCCTCGGTTGGCGAGGCCAGAATGGGGTCAGCTGCATTGTCAAGAACAATGTGAATGTCTTCAACGTTGACTGGTTCAGAGGACAATTCTTCCAAGGAGCAGGGAAATCCTTGGCTTTCCGCCTGAGTCTTGATTGAGTCAGCGAGAGAAGTAAACTCGTTATTTGACTGAGACTGGCTGATGATGCGAACAGAAGGAAAGTCTTCTCGCGGAGTAGACTGCGCATCAACGGCTGCGGCGACGACCAGGTGAGATTGTGCGGTATCGTGATCGGAAAATACCGCCTTGAAATCGTTCTTCTCAAAAAGTACGTGCCAATCACCCCCTGGCTGAGCACCAAGGACCAGTCGTCCACGAGGCTTCAGGAGCTTGCGCGAGTTGGCCAAACTTTCATCAATGGAGCTTGATCCGTTAAACGCGTCGGAAGCGATGATGAGGTCGTAGGCACCTTCTTGGAAACCTTGCTGAACAGGGTCTTTTGAAATATCAAGAGATCCAAGATCGACACAATCGTTCCATTTCTGGAGCGATGCCTTTCCTTGCTCCAAAGCCTCGCTGCGGGTGTCGGTATAGGAGTATCGGTCGAGCAACAAACCCTCTGGACGATCAAGTGCTTGAATCAATGGAAGTGCAACGCCGCCTTCAGTTCCGGCGCCGACTTCCAGAATCTTCATGTGTGGTTGCTTGAAAGCCAGAAGTTGAACGTACTCGACCAGTTGGGATGGGTCATTACCTTGTTGAAGAGGGAGAAGATCAACATCGGGCTTCCACTGGATAGCATAGCTCGACTTGCGATTGAATGGAAGTGTGCTCTCGTCAACCGGGGCTTCACCAATTCCGCGAAGAGATCCTCCTCGGATGTTGATGACGGGCATGAGCGGTTCACCTTTGGCCTTCTCTTCAAAGACCATGATCTCAATACGAGCAAAGCGGAAGGCCGTTTCGCTAATGGTGGTGGCCGCAACCCATTTGGTGCCGGGACTGCTGCTGAGGTTGCAGCTGATGGTCATCTCGTCGATGCTTGTAGGCATCACGGGGCCGTTTCCAATGTTTCTCCTGTAGAGAGGAATTCCTAGTTGGAAGACGGCATCGAACGAAGCTGGGTGGATAACATGGGGCTGCTGGTATTTTCGAGGCATCACGCTCGCCACGTCAGGGATGTTGATTTCAGCAATACCTCCATTGAGGCCGACCTGTGCTGACTGGATGCATGCGAAGACTGGACCATAGACGTTTCCGTTCTCAGTAAAGTTCTTGTAAAGCTCTTGACCGGTAAACTTGGTGTCGCATGCATCGATAATGTCCTGGAGGTGCTTGAGGCGGTTCGAGGTCGTCAAGTCCTCTTCACGTACGCCCTCGACTTCGTCTTCTTTGGAGGCATACTCGAGCATAATGGATCCGGAGCAGTGTTCGTGCCAAACATCCTCTGGGGATAGAGCCATGATGCGGAATGTCTCCCACGTACGGTCAGCCAAGTGCTTTGCAGGCCTCAACGTGAGGAGAGCCTCGACATCGGACGTCAGACCATCCGTGCGGCGTTCGGGGATCATGATTGACTTGGAAAAAGTCACGTTTTTCAAATGAACTTGAGAGACAGTACCCTGGACTTTTCTATCGATGCTGATTTGACGCGCGGCCTCGATGGCCATGCAGAGATAGGCTGAGGCAGGGTAGATGGCAAAGCCATCGACAACATGATCTCTCAGCCATGGAAGGCTATCGACGCCAAGAAAGTTACGCCAAGTAGGCTCCTGAACGGTGGTCCCGGGGACTCGCAGACCCAGGAGATCATGTGGTGGGTGAGCGCGGAAGCGATGCTGCTTGCTAAGGTTGGACTCGTAGAGATAGGCCGTGGAGTGATCCCAAGGGTATGGTGCAAGATTATCAACCAAGGTAGCAGGCTTTTCTCCATCTTGTCCACCTAGTGTAGCTTGAAGCGAGACGGGATATCCAAACTCGAAAAGTTTACCTGCCGTTTCAAGAAGAGTGATGACAGCATCACGGCCTCGTGCCAAGGTGGAGAGGTAGTTGGACTTGAAGTTGGGCAGGTCAAGACCCTTGATAGTCTGTCTGACGGGGCCAGCCAAGGCACCGTGTGGGCCAACTTCAGTGAACAGAGTCATTGGCGACGGCTCAATGTTCGCGAGCTCTGTGTGGCAGAGGAGTTCCAGAGCGTTGCCGAATCGAACAGGCGATACCAGGTTGTCAACCCAGTACTGGGCATCAAAGTCACTCGTCTTTTGCGCAACAAGCACAGAAGAGTAGAACTTGACAGCAGGATTGGGAGTGCGCGCCTTGATGTGTGCAATAGATTCGAGGTACTCGCCCGCGACCTTCTTCATGTGATGCGAGTGATAAGCCGTGTCAACCTTCAACTTGCGAGCAAAGATGGACTCTTCGTCAAGAATCTGCTTGAGCTCATCGATGGCAACTTCATCTCCAGAGATGGTGGTGCTGACGGGAGAGTTGACACAGGCAACACAGACCAGCCCCTTTCGAGTCTGGTCGATGTATTTCTTGACGTCGTGTTCGCCTAAGCCGACGGCCATCATGGCACCTTTGCTCGAGATGACACGTGCACAGGCCTGGGACATGAAGCCACGTTTGTAAGATACCTCCAGTGCGGTTTCGTGATCGAGGGCCTCTGCAGCATAACCAGCTGCGATCTCGCCACTGCTGTGACCGAGAACATAGTTGGGGAAGACGTGGAAGCTCTTAAGGAGGTCGACAAGGGCGATCTGGATAGCCGTAGTGGATGGCTGAGAGATTTCGGCCTCCCCAACACGCGAGCTGTCGTCGTCTTTAGAGAGCTCATCAATCAAGCTCCACTCTGCTCCGAGTTGCTTCAAAATCTTGTCAGACTTGAGCATCGACTCTCTGAAAATCGGCTGCTGAGTGATGAGCTCCCTACCCATGGCGTGCCACTGTGCTCCCTGACCAGTAAAGAGGAACACAGAGGCAAAGGTATTGCCGGCCTTGGTGATACGGGGCTTCTGGCCAAGAAGATCAATAAGCTCGTCATGGCTAGCCGCTGCCGCACTGAATCGGAACTGAAGCTCCGACCGGCGTGTGGATAGGGTGTAGGCAAGATCACGGAAGTAGGAAGCATCGGCGTAGGAAGAGGCCCATTTTTGGAGATTGGAGACCATGGTCTGCAAAGAGGCCTCGGAACGGGCTGACAGGACGAAGAGCTGAGAGGTTTGAACGTCGGTGCTCACGGTGGTATCATGGTCAGCATGGTTTCCGTTGAGCCCGTTAGTTCCGTTGGTTTCTTCGACATCGCTAGTGCCGTTGGCTTCAGGGGCAGGGGAAACCTCGTCTTTTAGAGACTCGATTAGCTCTTTAGCATGCTCCTTGATGCCGTTTGACTCTTCCGAATGTCCATTGGTACCGTTTGTTTTTGAGGAGTGTCCGTTGACACCATTATTTTGCTCAGAATGTCCATTCAAGCCATTCGTCTGTGAATGTCCGTTGGTACCATTCGTCTCTGGATGTCCGTTGGTACCATTGAGCTTTGTCGAGGCCGGGGCCTCTTCCGGCTCCTCATAAGTAGACGGGGCCTCCAAGATAACATGAGCATTGGTTCCGCCATAGCCAAAAGAATTGATAGACACTCGACGGGGGCCATTCGTTGAGGGAAGAGGAACCATCTCAGTCGCAATCTTTATAATGATCAGCAGCTACACGACTAAAGCGTCTGTATGGATCTTACCTTGATGTTTCGCTCCTCAAGGTAAAGAGTAGGCTTGGGCTTGATAAAGTCAATGTTGGGTGGGATTGCGCCGTGCTTGAGGATTAGGATCGCCTTGAGCAACCCAGCGACGCCACTTGAAGCTTCCAAATGTCCAATGTTCGACTTGATAGAGCCAACATAGAGGTCACCCTGACGTTTGCCTTCAGAGCAGAAGACTTCGGCGATGGATGATATTTCTGCACTATCACCTGTCATCTTGTTAGAGTCTGTATGGGCTTCAAACGAAAAAAAAAAAGAAAACAAAACAAAAAGAAAAACAAAAAGGGGTAAATAGTTCCTTACCAGCCTGGGTTCCTGTTCCGTGCGCCTCAACGTATGCAGTATCTTTCGGGTCAAGTCCAACGTTCTTATACACTTGTCGCATAAGACTTGCTTGAGAGAGAGGGTTGGGTAGTGTCAGGCCAACAGTCTTGCCATCCTGGTTCAAGCCAGAGTTTCTGATGATGGCATGTATCTTGTCGCCATCCTTGACAGCATCATCAAGACGCTTCAGGATAAAACTGACGACTCCTTCGCCTCTTGCGTATCCAGCGCCACGGCTGTCAAAGACGTAGCATTTACCATCTGGGTTGGACATGCTAAGGTGTGTCAGCTCATGTGCATGGGGTAAATTGTACATCGAGTGAAATCAAATACGTACCCGACACTGCTCATGGGAATGATCTGATCAGGGGTGAGGACCAATTGAGTACCAGCAACAATGGCCATCTTTGACTCCCTTGCTCGAAGGCCATGGCATGCCTGATGCAAGGCCACCATACTTCCTGAACATCCAGTGTCCACTGTGCTGGACGGGCCCTTGAGATCAAAGACGTAGGATATCCTATTGGAAAGAATGGCAATTCCAGTGCCGATCATGTGGGCCTTTGGAGTTCTTGCTGTGTCCTTGTATCCCATTCGTTCGAAGCTAAGCGTTTATTAGCCAAGATATCATATAGTGGGATATGGATGGGAACTCACTCAGTGGCATAGGCTCCGACGTGGACAGACGTGTCAGATCCTTTGATTCCTGCGATTGTCTGACCAGCATTTTCCAACGCCTCGTATGTCGTCTCCATCAAGATACGCTGTTGCGGATCAAGACAATGAGCTTCATGAGGATGGATGTTGAAGAACCGTGCATCGAACGCAGTAATATCTTGATCTAGAAAGTATAGACCCTTGAAGTTGACGGCCTCCTTGGCCTCAGGGTCAGGGTGATAGAAGGAATCTTTGTTCCACCTATCTTTGGGAATCTCACGCCAGCCACTTCGGCCCTCTGAAAGCATGTCCCAGAGCTTATCTGGGTTGTCTGAGCCACCGGGCAAACGACATGCCATGCCAATGATGGCGATGGGGCTTGGGTTTAACTTGGACATGTTTGCAACTGAAAAGCAAGTCTAGGGGGAATATTTCGAAGGGGAATCTAACAGAGACGAGGGAGTGATGGTTGGTGATATTCGTAGATCATGTCTACAGATAGGGCTATACACGGGAAGACGACTGTTAAATAGAAAGTTGGCACTCTAACATCTTTGGACACAGTCATCAATCGTATGTAGTTAGTATTTCTCGATATCCATGATGACCATGATGACCATGTTGACCATGTTGACCATGTAGACTCCATAGACAACAAGACAAGTAAGCGGGCGCCAGTTCGGAACTAGCATCAACCGTTCCTATACGATAGCTAATGCAACTGCCTGTAGAGACACGCCCTGATAACCTGCCATGTCGGATTTTCTCCAGCAATAGAGTTTTGACGGGACGCGGACAAAGGATCCGCAGTCCTTGGACCCCTTCTATTCTCTTTAGACCCCTTCTATGCCTCGTAGGGCAGATGTGGAGATAAGGAGTGAGTCGTATTGGGATAGCCCGTGATTCTGTCGTGGTCCGAACCTTGACAAGCCGTTGCCAGAAGATGGTATCCGTGTTTGCGAAAGATTTTCGTCAATCCTTCGAGGCTATAGATAGTGTTGCCGCATTTGGTTGGTCCCGAAACTTCAGTATGCGTCTGAGTACTATCTTGAACGTGAACGCCGTGCGTCTACATTAGTGCGGCCCGGGATGTAGAAACGCCTCAGCCGGACGGCACAGCGTAGCACTCAAGCTAATATGCGGCAAAGACTTGGCGGAACGACGATCCGTGGGTTCAACTTCGCTTAAGCTCTAGATCCATAGCCCTAGCCTGGTCCCCATGGGGAAATCATCCGATCATCAAGGCAAAGTGGACATTTATCCAAGTACCCCTCGCCACTAATTCCGGCTAAAGAACGAGATATTCGTGAGTAAACAACCCTCGTACCTTGAAGACGCGCCGGATCGACGCACATATAGGTCCCTTTTGAGTGTGCAAAGATTGTAAAGGTGTCGCTTAGCTCAGATAGATTTCTCGGCAGAAGATACGCGAGAAGTAGGTAGACTTGGCTCGGGATCCCCAGTACCGGACCGCATCGGGAGTTCAGTATGAACGATCAGATATTGAAAATGCTGCCATATGCTATTGATTGGTCAATAACCCTGCAAGTAGCCCTTAATATTGAACGGCCGGAAACAAAGGGAACCTCATCCGAAAGGGGGAATCCTACATCTCCCACCCAATTTACCAACCCACCAATATTGTTCTCTTTTTTTTCTTGTCTCTTTGTGTTATTTGATGGGCTTTAAATACAGGTAACCAAATGATATTCTAACCCTTTTCATTCCAACCTAACCTTCTCTTCCTCCATACCCGAAAATCACGGCAAGAAACTCGGTTCAAAATGTCGGTCCCCGAAGGCTACATCGAAGGCTTCATCTGCACCCTAGACACATGCTCCGTCAAAGATTGGGGCTATGTTCGCTACCGACCGAGTATTGCTGGAAATGCCGTCTTTCTTGCCGTCATGGCTATTCTCGGCATCGGTCAGCTTTATCTAGGCATAAAGCACAAGACGAGGATTTTCATGATTACCATGTGCCTTGGCTTATTGACAGAGACGGCCGGCTATGTTTCTCGTGTGCTCCTGAACGGAAACCCTTTCAATAGGGACTACTTTTTGTGGTACCTCATTACTCTCACCATCGGTCCTGTTTTTATCGCTGCTGCTATCTACCTGACTCTTGGACGCATTGTCGTGGTTTACGGAGAGGCCATTAGTCGAATCAAGCCTCGAACATATACAACCTTTTTCTTGGGATGCGACATCGTTAGTCTTGTGGTTCAGGCCGTCGGTGGAGGTATCGCGGCATCTACGCCTGTGACCAACCAGTCTATGGTACTACAAAGACCTTTTCCATTGCCGTTGGAGGATAATACTAACAGTTCGTCCCGTAGATCGATATCGGAACAAACATTCTCGTCGCTGGTCTCTCGATCCAGGTCGCCTGTCTGTTTACCTTCTCCGCCTGCAGTCTCGAGTTCTTCTGGCGCGTCAGAAAGAACCCTGAGTTGTGCAACCCCGAGTTCACCGATCTCGTCAACAGCAAAAAATTCAAGTTCTTCCTCTTTGGTATATACCCGTGCTTCAATACACTTATTCTACAAAGCTGACAAACATAACAGCCCTCTTCGGTGCCACGGGGCTCCTATTTGTTCGAACCGTCTTCCGATCCGTCGAGCTGAGCGAAGGTTTCGCTGGCAAACTCGCCAACCAAGAAGTCGAGTTCATGATTCTCGATGGAGTCATGGTTATACTAGCATCCATAAGCTTGACAATCTTCCACCCAGGCGTTGGCTTCCATGGAAGATGGAACGAGGCTGGATTCAAGTTTCGTTTATCCAAGGTCAAGGCTGATGAGGAAGAAGTTCCAGAGACAATGGCTCCTGTCGGCAACGAGAAGATGGAACCAGAGACATCTGCTGAGAGGCTGTAAAGACAAGGACGCAAACGGCTTTCTGCGACGAGTTTAGGAGAAATAAAGGGATTTGATCGGTTCCTTCGGAAGAGATGGGGAATTGGAATATACGGGTAATGCGAGCATTGGCTATGCATTCATGATTGTTCGTCTTAAGTTCTTCTTAGTTAGTCTAGTTTTAACAAATTCTCCATTCATTGGTCATCAACTCAATATCACGACTCACGGCGAGCTTGACCACCCTCTTGAGCTGTGTGATTATCTTTTCGTACCAACTGGCATCTATAAGTTGTTTTGACGAACGTAGTCGCTGGTAGTTAACCACAATACACAAATTTACGATGCGTCATGTGTCCTACTAGTTTCGAAGATGTTGCGACACAATCCGTATCTTATAACTCCAAAGCCACCTCACTACTACACTACTTTAGCTGAACATGAACTGGCTTGCCATCAGACGCACACTTGTAAATAGCCGATACCACACCAAAATTAAACTCGAGCCTGCTCCTAGAAAGCGCCACACTCTCGCGACCCTCGATCAATTCAGCAAACGCGAGCAAGGGACGTTGGTTTGCATCCTCCCACCCAAAAGCAGGGAACTTGTCCTGCCTAGCTTCGACCTTGCCGTTAGCATCTACGTAATGCACGAGCTTAAATCCTTCTTCCAACGCGTCGACTTCGTCCTCATAGTCGAACGTCGGGACCCATTCCCATGTCAAGCCTCCAGTTGTGCCGTCGATATTGATAGCAGCCTGCGGGTCTCCGTGGAAGCCACTGGCTCGCTCCCATCCAAACGGGATGGCAGCACCATTCTCTAGTGTCAACGTCAAGAGCGCGCCAGCGTGTGTCTCGACGGAAATGGCAGATTCGGGCGGATCTACGCCGGTCTTTGGCGTGGCCAGCCAGGCATAATTAACAGTGGCAGCAACGGGACGCAGGACATCGAAGAACATGGTGAGGTCGTAGACGCCCCAGTCGAAGATAGTGCCTCCGCCAGATTTCTCCTTCTCCAGAAACCATCTACTCGATGGCTGGTACTCAATGCCAGCACGAGCACGTGGTTGACGATTGACGAAGCGAGCGTGATAAACAGAGCCAATCCCACCCGTCTCGATCAACTGACGGGCACGATCCAAAGCTCCGTTTCCAAGATAGCGAAAGCTGCACTCTCCGAACATCCGACCGGAGCTATCACTCGCAGCTAACATCTCAGCCATCTCTATCTCCGATGTTGCCAGGGGCTTTTCGCAGAGAACATGACGACCGGATTGAAAGGCACGCAGCGTCGCCGCGTGGTGCAAGAATGGAGGCACAGCCACCACGACTATATCGCGCGGTTGGCCTGGGGAGCTGGCGAGCATGACCTCGGCATCTTCATAGATGGTGGCTTTTGGGAATTTGGCGAGTAATGCTTCTCGAGCATTCTTAGAAGGGTCGGCAGCAAAGAGCTGGACATTGGGACTTAGACGTTGGGCTGAAACGCCGTGTCGCCAAGCGATAGAACCAGCTCCGTATAGATAAACTCGCCATGAGGCGGATGTTTCATTCATATCAGTCATTTTCAAATGATATGTATAACCGCAAGAGAGTAGTTTTCCAATGTCAATTCAGAGAAGAGTCAAAAATTTACAACCAAGCCAGAGTCGGAGGCGGCATTGGAGCGTCTACGTTGAAGGCAAGCTCAAACAATCTTTTCGATTAATTATGGTGACAGTCAATTAATCGCAGCAATCTTAGTTTCACTTCGACAAGATCTGCCGATTCCTTGGCGCTGTGCCACAGGAACAAAAAACTACGGGCCGTCTTACTCTTGTGTTCTAGTCCTGGAAATATATCACCTTTCATGCACACGCCCCCCTGAGATTTGGGTCCAGAACCACACATACAATGCAACGTCTCTGAATCTGACATACTCGGTGGACTTAGTTGACTACTCAGGGCCGGACAACTGTAGAGTCTACATAATGCATATACGAATCTATATGGCCGCCGATAATGACCCTGAACGTGGGTAGCATGGAAGGATTCTGCGGTTATCAACCCTGTAATGTCCCGTCGTTAGGAGCACGTACGTGACATGTATGATACGGCCCGCTATGCCGCTCGTTTAGCCTGATGTTGCATTGGATTCAGCTTATCCGGACTCCTTGGGGACGGTGCTTCCTAAGACTTGAGTAATCGGGGAGCGAAGTCCTATTGTAGTTTGGGGGCGGGTGAACTAGGGGTGGCCGGCTGTTGTGATACTGATGATATGGTTTAACACTGAAGAAGGCATTTATATGCTGTTGAAGGATGTGGAATCATGTTAGTATGTATCAATAAGGAGTTAATGAAGAGCAATCAGCTTTGACTACACCGCTTGAACCAAACTTCGAATAGTGTATTCACTCGTCAACATGACCGAAGAATTCAACGGTAACGGACCTCGAAAGGTCCTCAACGTCGGTATAATCGGCTTGGGAGAGATTGCTCAGGTTTGTATTCAGTCACCTCGATTTTCTGCAGACGATGCTGATGACTTTCTATTTCAGGTATCTCACATTCTTGCGTTGAACAATCTCTCCAGCTACTATCAAATCACATACATCTGTGATGTTTCTCAGCAAGCCCTTGAGCACTGCAGTAGAAAGGTTGCTGGAGGGGCGCCCATGACAACGTCCAGCCCGGAAGAGCTGATCACGTCTCCTGATACTGATGTTGTCGTCATCTGCAACACCAATGCATTCCATCCCGCACAAGCAACCCTAGCTCTTCAGCACAACAAATATGTGCTGGTGGAGAAGCCACTTGCCCTAAACTATCGTGACCTTGATGCTATCATCGCCGCAGAGAAGACCTCGGAAGCGAGGGTCTTTGTGGGATACCAAAGACGCTATGCCGAAGCGTTTCTAGATGCCTTGAAGGAGATTGGAAGCATGGACAAGATAGAGTATATACGGGTCAGAGGTATGTCGGCGACTGTTATTCGAGTTTCAAGACAAGTAGCTAACGTTGAAAGACATCATCGGGCAAAACAGCTCGTTTGTCGACCAGTCTGGGATGTTCCCAAAGAAATGGTCCGACTTTCCAAAGGAAGCGGCTGCTAAGATGAAATCGACTGAAGAAGAGATGGTCAACACAGCCCTCGTTGATGAGTTTGGAGTTGAAGCAACACCAGATATTATGACCATATTTAGGTTGTTCACAGGGTAAGTTGCGCTGCTGACCCAGTCCCATTTCTTAAGTAACAACATGCATTGCTAACCTTTGACACCTA
The DNA here is from genome assembly GCA_013618395.1 of Fusarium domesticum. Classification (NCBI taxonomy): domain Eukaryota; kingdom Fungi; phylum Ascomycota; class Sordariomycetes; order Hypocreales; family Nectriaceae; genus Fusarium; species Fusarium domesticum. Next base: position 16,439 of record JABFEV010000703.1, on the reverse strand, counting down.
TTCTAGACTTGGTGTTCATGATTTCTCTGCTTTGCGAGAGTTAGTCGGCATGCCCTCACGAGTTATCGGTGCATCCCTCGGCTTGCCAATCTGGAACGTGCTGTTCCAGTATCAAGACTTCCCCGTCATGTACGAGTCAGGCATCATTGACGTGCCCAAGTTTGATGCCCACATCGAGATTTACTCTCGAGCAAAGATTGTACGCGTCGACTACGATACTCCGTATGTGAAGGGACTTCCTGTTACTATGACTATCAGGGAGAAGATTGATAGTGCCAAGGGTGATGGGTACCAGGAACGCACAATTAGGAAGACCTACGAGGATCCTTTTACGCTGGAGTTTTTGGATTTCTATTATTGTGCGATAAACAAGACGAGCCCGAAGACGTCGGCGAAGGATGCTCGGGAGGACTTGGATTTGATAAAGATGATCCTCCAGGCTGCTCACTCTTGAGAGGTGTGATAGCTTGGGGTTTGAATTATAGTTAGACCAGATTTGAGAATAAAATAAAAACATGATCGGAACTTTGCGCTTATACTAGTGCCTGCGTGAGGTTACCAATGTCGAGGAAGTAAATAAACATGTCAACTTTAAACAGGGAGTTCCTAAGAAATGTATCATAGAAAAGACATAACATTAATATAGATCATAGAACATTAATTTTATATCTATTTAAAAGGTAGTTCATGATAGTAGTTAATAGCGGTATGCATCTTAACAGACCCGTGTAAATCGTCAAGCTAAACCGCAAGCCTCAAATAACGACGCCAGCAAGACCTCATAAAATTACGCGCCAAAAGTCTGTGAACACCCACCCTATAACAACTCAAATCTTTTGACAGCGGTAAGTTCACTTATACGGATTCTGGTCAGTTAAAATCTCCCATGACGATATCACTTCCTTGACGCGCGATGGCTCTATTCCTCCTCCATACCATCGTCTCGACATTTCAACTCATCCATAACCAACGATACTCACAATAGCGCCATCATGTCTACCACAGTGACAGCTTTCGACCTCTACGGGACACTCTTATCCACGGAATCCATCAAGGAGCAAATTGCCAAGTTCTGCAGAGAAACATGCCGAGAATATCGCTGCTTTTGCGAGACGTTATCAACTCGAGTACACATGGCGGATCAATTCCATGGGTAGGTGAACAATAGAAGTAACAATTGACGAGGTTGAGGCTGACGGCATCCCAGGCATTTATAGAACCTTTGAGGAATTTACACGTGCATCCTTCCGACAAGCCTTTGCTGAGGAGGGCATTGATCTCTCCGGCGAAGAAGACACTATCATGGAGTCCTACAATTGACTAGATGCTATTCCCGACACCAAAAAGGCAGTCGACTTGATTTCTGAGCACCCTTCGCTCAAAGCTGTTGTCTTTTCCAATAGCACAGATCACTTCATCGCTCAAGTCAATCCCAGAACTTTCCCAGCGCAATAACGAAAGCGTTTCTCTTCTCGAAAACGTCATCAACGTCGATCGGCTCAAGCTTTTCAAACCACACCCCAAGACCTACAATCACCTGCTTGAAAGTGTTGGCTTGTCTAGTCAACCGGATCAGGTGTGGCTCATTACTTCGAATTCTTTCGACGTGGTAGGTGCTAGGGCTGCTGGTCTGAATAGTGTGTCCCTGAGCTGGACCAGCGAGTTGCCATTCTGGGATCCTCCGGACGCCTGGCTGGCTGGCTGAAGACCTTTGTTGATGTGACCATCTTGTTGAGTGTCTGCATTAACGGCAGCGTTCCGGTCGACCAGGACGTCGCCGGCATTAAGCTCAGTGACGGAGTCAGCACCAGTAGCAGGACCGGAGAAGAAGCTTGTAAGCTTCGTTTCGTCCACGTTTGTGATGGTCTCGTAGCTGACTTTGTATCCCTTCGCGATGAGATATCCAGCAATGAACGACTGCACCGGCTAAGGCGGTGGTGATAGCGACAACACTTGGCCATTTGACCTTGCCGGTCCATAAGTTGTCGCCAGGAGCGCCCAAGGTCTGGACATCGGACTCATTAAGAATATCAGAGGGATTTCAGCTGCGGTCCATTATTAATAAGAGGGACCTGAAATCTGGTTTTTGACGGGGACTTACATGAGAGTCTGGAACTCCTGCTTCTTGTCATTTGTCTTGGAAGGACAAATAAGGAGAATACTGAGCTTTTCTTGCTTGGGACGTAAAGACGAGAGCTGCCTGCGCACTGGTGTATTAACTAGTAGTTAACTTGCCCTATTGGTCGTGATGGACAACAGCAGTGAAGTTACCAAGACCAGGACCAGTGCTGAAATCAATAAGGCCAGCAATTTTACTGGCTGATGAGAAGCCAACAATGTCTCCGGACTGGAAGCTAGATGCACCAATGTAGAACTTCATGATAGGAGTGGTATTGGTAAAAGGGTCGCAGCAAAAATAAAGAGAGGGTTAAAAAGCCATGCGGCCTCTCATATCGATCGGGACTGTAGCAGTAATTGAATCACAACTATTCAGAATTATGTGAATAAGTACAAGCTAAACCGTATGTATTTTAAGAGGTCTATTAAGCACGTCCGGCAGCTAGTGGTCCATCAGTATGCTAGACGTAATCATAGGGGAAGCAAAGGTGAGAAGACCTCGCGAGGAGGAGGTCTAAGGCTTGGTAGTTGCAACCTAACGGCTTCTCAAACCATCTGTCGAAAAATACGTTGAAATACTCGACAGAGTAGAGTGGATGTTAGCAAGAAGAGTCCATCGTTTCCGCATGCAGGGTAGGCAGTTCCTGTTTCCGACCTCTGATTGTTTTAACACTGTAAGTTCAGGGAGGGAGCCGGAATTGATATCCTGGCAAACAGCATCGCCCCAGCTTTAGACAGCGGGTGGCAGATGCTGTGCGCGTTCTTGGTTTGGCGGGAAACCACCTGTTCCAGGCCGCAACATCACAAGATGGACGTACGCTCCACGTACATCATCATCACTGGTATCACCACTCGAGGAGGACATCTAGAGACGACCCTACTAGCGAGAGACATAAAAAAATGGACTACATGCTGCTAGCAACAGCCCTTCCAGCCTCACCTCCGCCTGTCTACAGTGATCGGCCAGCCATGCAGCAGCGGCCAGTGTCGTACGTTGAGCTTGCTGACTTCGTAGAACCAGCACCATATAAGCTTCAGGGTGCATTTTCACAAGTCGATAGGGAAAGAATCTCCAGGAGAGATCATGTTTGAGCATGCAGAAAGTTGGTCTTGTGACAAGTTCGGGATTGTCAACCAATGCATCCCATATAAACCTTCGCGGCAAGGTTACGGGACTTTCACGTACCTATGCAAGGCTGTACCTAATTATACGGGATATCTCAAGTATACAAAGAAGAGTCTGTCTAGGATAACTAGATTAGAGCAAGAACCTCAATCAATTGATTAAATGAATCAGCCTGATCAAGGGCAATTCCAAATCACTTCACTTTTACTATCTGACACTATCCCATCGAGTGCCGTAAGACTGCAATTTGTGTCGGACGCATCGCTTTACTTCACCGAAAAATCGTGTCAACGTATCGCGGTCTACGATTAGCCGAACGCTGAAAAGGAGCTGTGTGGACGAAGGCCACGTAAAACGATGGAAAGTCCGACAACGGAGAGGACATACTGAATACAGTACCAGTATTCGGGACGAGCTCATTCAATTCTAGAAGAACGGGTACCAGTCCCCCTATTGACCGCCTTAAGGCCTCGGATGTCACGCGCTGACCTCTTTCAGCCTTTCGGAAATCGTTCTGACCCTTTTGCTATCATCTCCAAAGACCGCTCGAAAACCGTCCTGTGCACGAAGATAATACTGCTGAGCTAGCTCTGGTTTGCTTCCTTGTTGGTGGAGAATGCCGAAGTTTTCAAGAGTATTCAGCGCAGGCACATGTGTTTTGAAGATGCTCGGGTCCAAACCCTTCTCATACCCTTGCAATGCTCGCTTATACATCGCTTCTGCTTTGTCCAGTCGGCCTTGGATTTTATAGAGGTTTCCTAGATTGTTGACTGTTTTAAGCATCGATGTATGCTCTGGTCCCCATACCTTCTTTTTCCCTTGCAATGCTTGCTCATACATTGCCTCTGCTTTGTCCAGTCGGCCTTGGTTAGCATAAAGGCTTCCTAGATTGTTAACTATGTTAAGCGTCGATGCATGCTCTAGTCCCCACGCCTTCTCTTTCCCTTGCAATGCTCGCTTATACATCGCTTCTGCTTTATCTAGTTGGCCTTGGCTTTTATAGAGGCTTCCTAGATTGTTGACTGTGTCGAGCGTCGATGCATGCTCTGGTCCCCGTGCCTTCTCGTACCCTTGCAATACTCGCTCATACATTGCCTCTGCTTCATCGAGTCGGCCTTGGCCAGAATAGAGTTGTCCAAAGACTCCGTATGTCCACAATTCTGAATTTTTCATTTTGACACCTTCAGTCATCAACTCCAAGCATCGATCAGCATGTTGCAAAAGTCGCTGCTGTACCCACCAGTATTCGCCGTCTTCCCGACTCGGTACAAGCGACGCCACACATCTGACGGCAAGTTGTATCATATCCATGTCAGTCTGTTCGTGCAAAACATTGATCCTCCAAGCATACACGCATCTATGTACGCTGTACCCCGCCGGTCCCATTTCATCGGTACACCGTAGTAGATCGTGCCATAAGTCATCATGGTCGAAGTATGCCCAAAGCTTGAGAAGCATAGCAGAAGACTTGTTTCGTTTCTCTACATTCAAATAAGAAATGTTCCACGTTGAGTACATAGCACGATCTTCATATGATAAGAGCCGCGGGCTTGATTTTTGGAGTCTGTACCATGATTCTTGGTATAGTTCGAGGTACTCCTTGCATGTCATAGAAACCTGATCTAGGTAGGTGCCGGCAGTGGAAGGCCATCAAGCCTCTGAGCAAGTTGACCAGCCGCGGGATCTATAAAAAGTTAATTTTGTGATTTATTATTTAGCCATTGGTGTTTGTTACCTTCTCTAAGGCGTTTGCGATTAGATGTAGATTCCAAAATCTGAAGGCCATCCTCAATGCGTAGTTTGCCTAGTCGTATGGTCTGGCCAATTTTGACCGTGGATGACCGTGGATGACCGTGTCGTCACAATGATCGCGCCGTGATACCTTCCAGGGAAAAATGGGCGAATATCGAAATCCTTCAGGACGATACCATCTTCCTGTCAAGAATTTCTTCTATTGGAGCTTTGGCTCTCGGCATCGTGGATATGAGTATCCATGCCAGCGCTGTCGCCCAAGCGAGGGTGATCATAGTTGTCGTAGATGATGAGCCAGCGGTTGTTGCTATGTTCACTCAACCACCTCTTCACAGCCTTGACCACCTCGTCCAAATCATGGTGCGCAACAGCACGTTCGAGGTAGGCGGTGGAAGGATGCTCGCGGAGTATTCGTTCTGCTGCTTTCACGAAGCTCTGCTTCAGCGTCTCCTCATCTGTCGCTTTCATCCAGAAAACTGCCGAGTAATGGGCATGATTCCGCTTAATGAACGCAACAATTAGTTGAGTTTGCCCATACCCCCGAGGCCGTGAATAACAGCAGTGTTACAGTTAGGGGATATTGTCAGAATCTCCTGCATTTGGGCAAGCTCCTCTTGCCTTGCAACGAAGTGGTTCACTTCATTGACCTCTGATAGACTGAACCCGAGAGAGAACTGCATTCCAGTTCCTCGTGCTATCGAATGTATGGATAAACATTAGCCATATAGGATTGGCAGATATTTGAGAGGCACTCACCGTTGTTAGCCATGAATTCTGCCTCCCACCGCGATCGAATGATACCTTCCGCATCAACCATCATGATTTGTAGATGCTCTGAGACGGTAGTATATCCAACATCCTGCTTTGAGGGGAACTTGACCATATTCTTATGGTCTGCATAGATGACAATTGGCTCTGCATCCGCCTGCCCCGGCACAACCGCTGACGCTCTAGGCACGACCTTGCATGACTCAGCAACCAGATTTCCAAGCAAAGGCAAGGACATATACTAACCAGAATTCTTTTCCCCCGAGCTACCGATGTTGCATACTCCTCATAGGCAAACTTCGTCACAAATTCACCACTGATTGGACTATATTGTCCCAACTGTTGCAGTAGCCATTCAGAGTCTCGTTCCAGATGCTGGAGGACGCGGTCATCGGCTGCCACGAACACAGAAGCAACATTGGCAAGGATGCGTCCTAGCTGAACACCATTCCCGCCTTGATGGGGAGTACCTATGAATAGAATGCCATATGTCGAGAGCTTGATGGATCGCGGCTCAAGAAGTGCACCTTAGCGGGCAGCATCCGAGTGAATGAGAGCCTATGATCATCAGCCGAAACTTTCATATTGAAAGAGTTTCTGTTGCAACAGCTACGATAACCAATAATAGAGCACACCGGGAAGTGTGAATAAGAGCCTTGATTTCTAACAAAGGAAATGCGCGTTTAAGCGATATTTTATGTACAAAGCGAGCACCCCTTTAATGACCGATCGCGCAAATTTGCCATATTGGGTGGGGGGTCATATTTCTGACCCCCTGAAAATCGGAAAGTTGAACCTTGTCCCTTGAGGTACCTTTCTAGAGCTAGAAAGAAAAGGACTAAACACAACTACTGCCAGACACCGCTATACAGGATTGGATACTTAAGTTACAGCTTACTCTCCCAGAACATCCTTGCGGCTGGAAGGATCCCCATATAGTGTATGGTACCAACACCCAAGACTGTACATATCTTCATCAGGCTCTGGAGATATTCGGACTAGACTTTGACTATAATTCGACGACTTAAGTTAGTAGCTTATAGAAAGTAACAGGACAGTTGACTCGTACTGTTGATTTGGACTCTGGTCACCTGCACTTGCGCCTTGACTCTCAGGTATCTGAGGTTCTTATCGGTACTCCTAGCTCTCGGCTAGGAATCGCTTACAAGCTGATAAAGCAGCCCAACTCTGACGCTACCTCTGCTTACGAAGTAGGTTTTCGTACTGCAAAGTCTCCTCTAAACTTGGCAAAGAGCACGATATTGCAGAGAGGAAACTGCACGTGCACCCCGGTGTATCTAATTTAGCTACTGTGACATGCAACGTAATGTACAGTTATGAGAACAACAAGCATAAGACAAAGCTGGATTTGATCATGACTACGGTATACCGGGCTAGAAGATATCACGCAGTCTTCCTCAACCTTTCCAACAACCAAAAACGATATACCAGGACCACCGCGCCCATGATTACAGTACAACTTCCTGCAATGCAAAACCGTGACGACGGCCGTCACCGACCACTCTCCATGCTGTGCTGTGTAGACGTTCATGAGACTAGTCAGCACAGCCATCAACGAATTAAGTAATCCAAGGCTCTAGATACGTCAGTTTTATGCATCAAGGCCTTGAGAAACCAGCTGTGTCCGTTTTTGTATTGGCTGTAAGAACCTTCTGGGTAGATCATGCCAGGCGTCTCGCAGCTGCAACCTCTTGCATTATTCTCCTCACCCCGAATCACGATAGACAACACAGTTCTATATGCCATCTTTGGAGGGACTGTTCTTGCGCTTCTCGTCGTTATTTCTTTATTTAGATTACTGACATTCTTGGTCCGGAAGCATGTACGCGTTGATTTTCTTCGCCATCTCTACTATCCTCATCTTCCATGGTGGATTTGTGACAGTCTCGGACTATCTATATACACTGCGATCTTGATATTGCTAGCGTGGTGGTTCATCCCTCGACTCCGTCAACTCCATTAACTAACAAACGGTAGACTGTATGCTGTCTTAACGGCATCATGATAGCATCGATCCCGGTTTTCTGGCGATGGATGTACGAGCTGGCCTCGACGGTTCATTTAGGTCTTGCGGTTGCGGGTCTTGCTGGCCTCTGGTTTCACGCCTATTCAGCAAATGTCTTGCACATGCCGACTTTATATATTCCCATCAAAAGGTACGGCTGACAAGCTCGGAACACATAACAGGATCACGGTAAACTACACCCCGATGCAGCCTGATACCTTGATCCAATCGGAGATGGACGGCCGGAAGGGACAGACTCTTGTTTCCTACAAGTCTGGCTTGCTTGACTTCTTCTACTGGGACAAGCTGATTTGTAAGTATGCACGAACACTGCCACCGCGCGAGTCATCTCTAGAACAATCAGGGAAATGCTCGATGAGGACATTCACATAGTGGAACTGGATTTCCACCCTTGATGTGTGAAGTGGATTGAAGGAGGCTTATTTTGTTTAGGAGTTGATCTCCTCTAACTCAAATCTTCAAGTGCCTCAACAAATATGGTAGCCGTAGGCGAGCTTTGAACATTTGCGGTTGTAACGGTGCTTATACATGGCGCCGAGTGAAGTTCAATCATTCCTGTACCGACTAAGCTGCCCATACGGAACTCCGCATCAACAGTCATTCCAGTCATAGCAGTTTTGTCGAGAATGTAGGCGAGAAGGATTATAGCAGTAAACGTGGTTGCGTCCCGCGTGCACTTCTATCGAAAGGTCAACCGTTGCCGACTCTAAGTACCTACCATATACCTACCTACAATGAAGCTGCTCCCGTACGTACCAAGCGCTGTCTCACAACCTACCAACAACGTGACTTTGTTCATTGAGGTGATGAAATGCCAGCAGGGATACGTTTCTGAAAACGCCTCGCATCTGGTTCCGGCACCCCATGCTCCTCGACATGGCAGTGGAGAGCCAGCGCAGTGCAAAAGTTCATGCTCAGTCTTATAGATTGCCTTGAAAATAGTTCGATTGTGGCCCATGGCGTTACATCTGAGTCCGGACGGGTAGGTGTTTTAAGGATGCTCTCTTCAGCCAAGACTAGGTGCATATCCCTAAGATATCACAATATTCATTCTCGATCTTCTTCCCTGCGGCCTCCCTAGCCATGTGGTCCGCCTCAACATTTAAATCCCGAGGGATCCTCCAAAATTGAAGATCGAGGCCAATAGACTTCCATCGCTCAGCCTCCCCAAGGAGCGCCTCCCATAGATCCTTGTTCTTTACCGGGGCGCCGGTGCGAGTTCTCCAACCGTTACGCACCCAGCCGCGAGCCCACTCAGTTGCACCTTTGACCACGTATTCGGAGTCAGTAGCAAATACCAGTGTCGTGAAACCCTCGCCTTTCCAATGGCGGAAACGGAGTGCGCCGATAACGGCGCGCAATTCAGCTCGGTTGCTAGTCTGGCCCTGTTCATCTCCGAAAGGGCCTTTGTTTTCGAGACGTCCAGACAAAGCAGTTCCCAGTGTAATGGGTTCTGGCCGAAAGACGCATGCCCAGCCTGCTCTGGGGTTGGCCTGTCCGTTATTGATGCACGCGCCATCGGTATAGATAAGTAACTGTTCAGGGTCGTTGCGGCGCACAAACCGAATACCCGGAACAGTCGCTTGAAGGCCAATTCCCACAGAGAACAGATCGGCTGGTGTGGATGATGCTGATGGCGGCATGAACTTGGTGGGCAGCACTCGCCCTGTACCTCGTCTAAGCGCACGGGATGGATTTTCGAGCAATGTTACCGGTTCTTGAGCGTCGGACCGTGTTGAAGACGGGGATCCCCACCGTGCGTCAATAGCAGCCCGGTTGTTAGGGCTTAGTAAATTGTAGATGTCCTCGGTCTCTCGCTCAGCGCGCTCGTCCGAGTCGTCTAGCACCTCCTCCATGAAGCTGTAGTCAACACAACAACGTCCGCAAACCACCAAGCCGTGTGGGCGGCAGATCAAGCGACCATCAGGAAGCTCTACAAACCCACTGTCATCATCACTATCTGAGTCATACATGTCGTTGGCACCTGATTTGATGAACTGCAGCGATGAGCGAGGGGTTGTAAATATTCAGGGATGGGGAGAGATACCAACGGTATGCAGATTGCTCATAGAACTAGGCAATGTTTAATACCTGAGGCTTAAGATATATAGAGCTGATACCCCACAATCCCCGCCTCCTTACCTAAGCAGGAAAGGTCGCAAATATCTGAGTGGGCCACTGGAGCGGTCATGCACGGCAGAAGGAAATACTATATTCCGAATAGCCAATAAGAAGCTAATCGCCTTGATCGCGTTGCGATCGTTGCGATTAAAGAACACACATCAAGTATATAACTATTGAATAATGGTGACGACAGAATCTCATGGAATCAGATGTTATGCATTCAATCGTTATAACAATATCTTGTATACACATAAGAAAGGACCGAAACGGAAACCTTCGCGGACTTATGCAAGGTTGTAACTTGTACCTAATTATATAGGATATTTCAAGGATATAAAGAGTCTATCTAGGATAACTAGATTAGAAGAAGAAGACTAATAGATTAATGAAATGGATTAGCCTGATCAAGGGCAATTTCAAATTACTTTACTTTTAATATCTGATAGTAACTAACACACTCACTAAACATTGCATAGGATAGCTCTCCGCTAGCTGTGTTTAATGCATACAGCCTCTGCCTTGCTCCTTATGAAGCAATGTCCGCAGAGTTGGCATAACAGACAAGTCGAGACTATTTCCCCCTATTCGTGATATCATTTAATCATGCTTAAAAGACTGAGCATCCGTACTCTCCCCTTACCAATTGTTCATATTGCCCAAATCTTGCTCCTTGTAGGGCTAGGATTGTTACTCCGAGCTGGCAGCGGACCATTGGCTAATTCGAATCACTTGCCCGTCTCGTCGGATTTGTACATCGTTCTTGTTAGATGATTTTTAGTGAACTAGGCCTCATAAAGTCTGAACGCACGTTTTCTAGGTCTCATCAGTTGCATTCATATCTACAGCTCCCTTATCTCACACCTTTGTGAACAAGCTAGTTACACACTCTGCCCGTCTCAAAACCACTGGCTCTGGTAAAATAGTCGTACACTTTCTTCCGATCAATCTGGATTGGTACAGGTCTTGGTCTCATTGCAGCTTTACTCTTGAGTTTTATTCTGTGGAGATTGGGCAAGTCGCGTTCAACAGCAAAGCAACACACCTTTAGTCCCCAATTCCCTTTGATGGGCGTTGTCTGTCGAGCAACAGACTGATTTTGAGGACAAAGTTCGAGCTACAAGCATATAGAGGAGATGCGTTACGTTGGGTCTGAAGAACAGGCAAAAAAGCCTCTGCGCTTCCTCATTTTCTCGGGGCCTGTCCCCGGAGTCAGAGAATGCTAGGGAATATTCTCGGGGACGGCTTCTCTACAAACACCACCTATGAGCCGATGAGGCATCGATCGGTTGGATAACTCTTTTGATCTGTCACAAGCAGGATGTTGAACCAGTTGTGATATGTCTGAATATCCATCTGCTAAAAGCAATTAAATATTTCTTATACGACTGTACTACGTAGAATGTAGACTCCAACTTGGGTTCAAAAGATATGCTAGTTCCAAAGCAAATTTACCGTTAATTATAGAATTACGTTCAGAGACGAGAAGATCAGGGCCTTAGGCGGGTGAAATGTCCAAACCAATTTTACGAGGACTGCCACGAAACTAAAGATAAGGGAAAATGTAGCTACGATATTGAATTAATTGTCTCTATGAGTTTTGAATGAATGTCCTAGATGAACACAGGCTTTTTTTTATAATCCATCATCTCAAGTCTATCATCTCAAGTCCATCATCTCACGCCTTTTTGAATATCGTGAGCCCTTGGCGATCCGGGAATCCAAGGAAAACTTTTAGCTTCAGTAAGATGTCAGAAACCGGCGGAAACGTTTCCATGTCGAGACCTTGTGCTTCTTCGGTGTCGATAGTGAAAGGTCTCAGCTTAATCTGATGCTCCTCAATCTCAGCCGCTGTAGGATGAAGGGGCAAAATGCAGGTAACTTGGGGTATTGCCAGCCATTTCCAGCTGTAGCCTGCCAGCTGTCTCAACCAGCCTGGTACAGCAGGATCAAGGAATGAAACAACAATGCATCCACGGGCCTTAACAAGTGGATCATTCTCGTCAGCGCTGTGTTTTGGAATCCATAACTCAGTCTTGATATTGGACATGAGTGGCTTGGTTTGCTGGGTCAAAGCCTTCCAGGTGGTATATCCACGGTCGTCTATCTGAGTAGACTCGGCTGCAATCACATAACAATTGTCGTAAATTGGATATTTGTCTGTGGACAGAGCCTGGTTGAGCTTGATAGGTGCACACGACTTGACTGGGGAAACATAGGCCGTTTGGTCGAATGGGCGATTGTTGGGTGAGGTGTCTTTGTAAATTTCGGACTTGGAGTCGTTCTGGTTACGAATGTTGCTGTCGCTGCCGCTGCCGCTGACGCTGACACCGACTTGTTGCAGACATCTCAATTGTCTGCGCACAGTAGCCTCATCACCATGAAGGACGGCTGCTGCCAGGGCTGCTTGGATGCCAACAAGAAAGGTGAGACCAACGGCACACCAGGCGTAAGGGGAATCCTTGACTGAAACCCGAAGCCATTGCACAATTAGACGCAAAAATTCCTCCATGACGGAATATAAACAAAATTGAAGAAATGGTGAGCCCCTATGTTGGAGGATGAAGAGTTGGGGAGTTTGAAATTTGAAGATAGGAGATATTGTAAGCATATCTGGCTGCAGGCATTCGTTCGTCCACGTGCTCAACTACCTAGGATGATTGGTGACCTCGCAAATGCCAAGCACGATGTTGCTAGGGCTCGATAATTACTAGCATGAAGCAAAACTAATTCCCCGTTGGTTCATGTGTGGGGCAAGCCGGCCTCAATCACGTCTACGTGATGGCGTGGCCTTTAAACATATCAGCCTTGTGTAGACTCCCCGATTAGTCGCAACCTGATGCAGAGGAATCTGGGTAAGTAGTATATATTGTAGGCGTGGCTTATGCGATCTAGACTTAACGCCTCCCTGGCCATGAGCAGCAACGGCCAACAACGGATTTGTCTTTCAGTAATTACTGTGTTCTAGTTGTCATCTAGAAACACTAATAAGTAGACGCCCTCCATGGCCGGTGCTCATAGTTCTCGAAAGACTTCAACAAGCGATTTATAGATATGGTGCAAGGTCGCCGCTGTCGAGAATCGAGATTGGGAATATTCCGTATTTGCAGACGTCGGGAGGTGTAATTGACAAGCCAGGCCGACAGCAAAAAGGCAAGAAAAAAAGAAGTGGCGACGATCAACTCATCTGTCTGCCAGATGATGATAGCGGTAGCCAGCATGTTGCTAGCATCGCAAGTATACCGGTAAATGCGGTCACATGGAGCCAAAGACACCATCCTCGACGTATCTTCTCTGCATTGGCATGCCGTCAGTCAAAGACATTGCCGATTGCGATCTGCTCGGGATTCCGGTCGACTTGATAGACCATGAGATCCTCAACAGTCCCTTGCAAAGGACCATCAAGCGTGAAGACGTGTCGAGGCTGAGGGAAACCCTTAGTAGCGCGTTCGTGAGCGAGAAGAGACGAGCCGGTAATACAACAGGCCGTCATAACCACAATGCTTGCTCAAATGCAGTTCTAGAACTGGAATGGGCTGAAAGACCAGTTGAAGGATGATAAATATCCGCACTGAGCAAGCATCGCGCGTCTTTAACTGCAGGAAGCATGACCAAACATAGCGCAATTACCAACCACGAATGAGTCATGACCTGCAACCGAGTAATGTCCCCTGGTGACTGTCAATAAGGAAATGTGGAGGGAGTTGTCAAGATATTGTACACTAAGTTATCGTCCATTAATCCCATCCCAATCTTACGTTTAGCCCGGATCACGTCGAGTGTGAAGGCGAGGAAATCGGCTGATAAGTCGTCGGGCCGTGACTGGCGGCCCAAGTCGCTCAATCCAATCATGGAGGCTAGGCCAGTGCAAACTCGGCTGAACGACGCACATGGACAGCGTTGCCATTGACGATATGGTCAACTACCCACTCCCAATGTTAGAAAAGAACGGTCCTTAAATGAACAAAGTCCATTTGTAGCTTCAAGATACGCAAATGTGGAAATGGTGCTAGGTGCCGCTCTATCAGCTGCCCCATGTTTATTCTATTTCACACTTCCTCCACTGGAAAGAGTGTATCGATTGGTAGGTAACGAATGTAATAATAGAGAGGGGTGCGGTAGATAGATGAGCATTGCAGTCGCCTAAGTTATATATAGTATCTTTAGTTCTTTATTATTTACTTTATCGAGGAGGTCTTCCTATCAAGCAGTGTTTTTAAAGTCGAGAATGTTTAATGGATTAACCTTCTTTAGAGTGATATTTAGCTGGTATATTATGATTAAATGTCGGACGTAGATACATAAAGCAACTTAGAACTTACAGCGTGGGTGTGTTGAGCGATGGCTCTTGGAACTGTCTTGTGGCCCTTATCATGGTCAGCGTGAACATGTGCAGATATCGTGGGTGAGGAATCATCGAGTGACGTGAAGGGTAAGAGCATGAGGGTTGAGGATAAAGGAAGCAAGAAGCGATCAACGGTTGCAAACAGTTCTGTCTCCTTCCTTCTTTGCTTGCTGCCCGAGCTACTTGTTCTTCTGGGCACGTCTGAAAGAAATGACAACAACTACAACAACAACAACAACAAGCTAAAGTCTATTCCCATCACCCTTTATCAATCCTCGTAATTCTTAGAATATCTTTCATTTGTTGCGGACTCCAATAACGATACCCTCTCCTCGAAATCTGCTACTACAACAATCACTTGTCACCTAGATAAAGAAGTCAAAAAAGCCTTGCCGAGCGGCATTCTTGGTTCTGCGGTCGTGACCCCTAATCCCAAAACTTCCAACGGCAAAAGGACCTGCTATAGCCGGACTGCATTAATCTTCGTCATAACCCTGGGAGACTGTGTCTTGGGTGAAGAGCTCAATTATAATGTAAAAGCTGCTTTGGTGGACGATGCAATACTAGCGTTACGTATTGGAGGAGCTCGTTATAAAACGGTTCTAGATGAGATGCTATTCAGAGAAGGTCAGCCCGTATTAAAGACTTTATATGGTTTCTTTTTACGACAAGGTTTCAAACACGCCGGGACTCTGAAAGAGGTTGCAGAAAAGAATGGCATGTTGTTTGATGAGGTGATCCTACAAAGAACACTCGATCGGACCTGAGCAATAATGGCGTTTTTGTTAACTAAATAAAACGGAATTGCAAGTTAGATACACGATATCGCTAGGTGTTGATCAAAGAGTTGGCTCTAACACTCTGGAAGGTATGCTATTTTGTTGGCAACAGCGGTTAAGGATAGAAGATAGTTGTTGAAAATGACGACGAAAAGACCTTATAGAGTCAGCTGTCATGCATACGATAGAACCGGAGAGAGAAGATCCCGGATTAAGGTGAAACCGGATCTAATAGTCCGAACATTCGAGACGTTGTATAATCTATAAGTTCATGCAATCTAAGGTGATGGTATTACAGGTGGGGTGAGTATATTCGGATCACGTAGCAACGGTCACTCTGACATGGTGATAATTGCTGGGTGTGATANNCCTTCCTGGCGTGGCTGGAGGCATGTTGCAACCCTCTTCCACTGCCTCAATTCCTCCTATTCCGACATAAGGAAATGCATTGTGTATAAGGAACTTGGAAGACACATAGAAAAAACAACAAGAACATCAATCAATTAATCAAATCAATCAGCTTAATCAAAAGCATTTCCAAAATCACTTCCCCCTCAAAATCTGACACATCCAGTCTTGACAATATCCCCGGTAATTGTGAACTAGTTTCCGCGCTTGTCGAGAAGGAGCGCCAGCACCTCCTTTCCATAGTCATTGCCAGCTGCAGCCTTAACAACATCCTCGGTGATTATAACCTGGTCTCCGCGCTTATCGAGAAGAAGCGCCATCACCTCCTTTCCACAACCCCGATTGCTAGCTGCAGCCCTAACGACGTCCTCGGTAATTGTGACCTGGTCTCCGCGCTTATCGAGAAGCAGTGCCATTATCTCCTTCCCATTGAACAAATTGCTAGCTGCAGCCTTAACGACATCCTCGGTGGTTATGACCTGGTCTCCGCGCTTGTCAAGAAGGAGCGCCATTACCTCCTTTCCATTATAATAATTGCTAGCTGCAGCCTTAACAACATCCTCGGTGATTATGACCTGGTCTCCGCGCTTGTCAAGAAGGAGCGCCATTACCTCCTTTCCATTATAATAATTGCTAGCTGCAGCCTTAAC
>JABFEV010000702.1:0-29724 GCA_013618395.1 Fusarium domesticum | reverse complement strand
GAATATTATATTAAATATACTTTCTTATAGGATTTCTTAGATACTTATTATAATTAAATTACTTTCTAAATCGCAGCCTGCGGCGTCTTATAGCCATAGACTTCGCCTAAGATTACTAATTTAAGTCTTATATAAACTTTAACTATAATCTTGCTATTAAAGAAGGTAGTTTTTAACTTCGCGAACCTTATTTATAGATTAATATCTATATAGGAATAATCTAATATTAGGAAAGTTCTAAAAATATCCTAATAGGGGGTTATAGTACTAATAGCGCTGCCCGTATTAATAAGAGTAGCGGTCTCGCGGTTTAATAAGTTAAGCACTTAGGCGCATGACTTCCTCCTTATATATATAATAAGGCATTATACCCGCTTATTTAAGTAACTTACTTAAATTCCGGCTTAGTCCTCGTTCTAGCTCTTAAAGGCGCCGATCCTAAATATTATAAAAGTCTTTATAGGTTATTTAAACTAGTTTTGAAGGTTAATAATGCCTCTAGCTTCTTAGGACTTATGGGATTTCTTAATAGCCTTAAAGACTATCGTTTATAGTTTAGGATAATCCTTCTAGAAGCGGCTATACTAGGAATAACTAACTAGCTTTGCTTTTAGATTTCTGCGATAGCGGAGCATATTAATAGCGTCTTTAATCTTAGGTTTAAAAGCTAAAAATCCGGACATTTCTATCTATATATTAAAGGCAATAATAACTTCCTTTTCTTTATTAGTTAGAGAATATAGGCGCCCTGCCGGCCGTATAAAATTAGAATTCTCTAGCTGCTTAGCAAGCCGATCGACTAGGCTGCTTAAAGAAGCCTGGTATTTTATTATTGCGGTCCTAATAGAGATTGACTTTATTATGCTAGCGAAAGAAGCGCGTTAAGGTCGGTTGATAAAGTTAGCATGTATCCGGATTACTTCCCTCGCGGCCCTAAGATTATTGGCATTTATAATGAAGTAAGACGTGAAGTTACTAAATTATACTGTTTTATGTCTCTTTTTTAGCGTTCTTTTAGCGAAAAATATAGGGAACTTCGGATAGTTCATGGTAATAGGCTGTCCCGGGGTTTTAGTGCCAACTTAGCTTGCTCAATTGGCTCGCCCGGGCTCGCCCAGCATAATAAAAAAAATTTTTAAACCCGATTTGCCCGAAAAAAAGAGCATTAAAAGACGACTTTGCTAGACAAGGGCATCTTAAACAAGTTATATACCTATTTATAGAAAATAACCTTTCTTTTTAGATCGTGAATAGCTAGTTCTTTTAGAAGCTCTTTCTCTTCTATACTAAGTATATCTTCTATTCCTATTTGTTTTTATCTTAATATATAATATAGTTTACCAATAGCTTAGGGATATACTGACTATTAACCGATGGAAGACGAAGGACTTTCTTAATTTAAACTTTGCTACTTGCCTTTCTTCGCTAAATCTATAGCTCTTAAAACACTCGATCCTATGGCAAATTCTGCCTAACCTTGATATTTCTACTTTAAATGCCCAAATTTCATATTTAAGGGTAATATTAAGATATACTAGTCTCGATTTTAACTATGTTTATAAACTTATTAGTTAGTAGTATACCTCTTTTCCTATTCCTTATTTAAATCTATTAAGGGTCTGCCTCAGATACCTAACTTATAGCTATATATTAGCTTGTTAACTTAGCATAGTGATCTCTTTAAAAACGAGACCTTAAGCAAATTACTCATGGTTGGGAGTTTTATATTGCCTTTATAGGGGTTTTTTTCGCAGGATCTTAAGTTCTTTGATATAGCTAAATACTTGCATCATAGATAGTGAATTAAATTATATTCTAAACTAAAACTCTTTTCTTTACCTCTTATAAGCCCGTTAAGCCAATTTATAATGCCTTCTAGCGGTTTTGAATCCGGATTTCCTTATAAATACCCATACAAATTAGCAAGCCCAGCCAGATGTAGATCTGCAAAGACGAGATTCTGTCCCAAAGTAAGATATTTGACTTCTCTATAAGGGGGGTTATTCTAGCTATTAATAAAGCCATTTTCCATTAAGTAAGTGACCTAGCTGTTGCTGTAATTAATCCATTTCCAAAGGAGCCATTTAGGCACAAAAAGAAGGAATAGTTGAAGAGGGCTTGGTGGCAAGAGAATAAAGTGAAAAGGTCGATATTCTACGTTAAAAGGTTGAAAATCCTGCTGGAGAATCAGGGGCCCGGGTGGAATCATCTGGCCAAAGGCGGCGGTTTTGTGTCTCTGTAATAAAGCTCTTGTTGTTATAAGCATTGGTAGCCTCTATTTCGTCGGGATCTGATGCGGAATTCATTAGGGGTTATTCTTTAAATCAATTTATATTGTATTTTCACGTAAACTGATTTAAAAGGGCAACTCTACTAGGTACCCCGCTTGTACTTTCGTCATTACAGGGAATAAGTGGGGCTGTGGAAGACTTGGAGGGTCTCGGCGTCTTAAGGGATACCTTAAAGGAGCTTAAGGAAAAACATTAAAATCTTTCTTTTCCTTAAGCACTTTCCTCTTTATTAGCACTTAAAGCGAGGAGCTAAATTCGGCCCTGAGAAGCGGCAACTAGCTATCCAAATAGCCAACTACAAGCACTACTTGGTGGAGACTCAAATTCGTCTCCCCAATATTCGTACCTCATGTAGGGGGGTGCACTGACCGGGAAAGTAATAAGAGGTACATGCATAACTATATTAGTAATATATACCAATAAGAGAGTACCTATATTTTCCTACATATCTATAATGGTATAATACTATCTATAGCCTTAAAGAATATTCTATTATAATATAAGCGATAATGACACCACAAAAGACGGCACTTATAAGCCCTCGCAATTAACTATAGTTGCCTAATATTAAATGACAACTCTACAACTCCTTCGTTATGTCATTAGAATCCTCCTTTGCTATGTCATTAGAATCCTCATCCGAGGAGCTTTCTGCTATTGAGCGTTATCTAGAACCTGATACCGGCGCTCTAATCTTCTATCGCTATGGAAAGCATAACCTTGAGGCATGTACCGTTGCTGGTGCAAAGCTCTTAGAAGGGCATTATCGCAAGATTACGCACGCTTTACGCGTGTTATAAGTGCCATATCGACGACGACTATGTAGCCATATTCATATTTATCATGCTGTATTACATAATAGGGATAACCGCACGATCTTAGAACCTTACGAAGAGGTGGAAATCATCTACTAGGCGCATCGCCAAGTCACCTGTGGAAGTTATATTAAGCTACGTAGGTTATAACACCACGTTAGCTCAATACTACGCGCAAGAGAACGCGGAGATAGGGTATTACGGCAGTAGGCAAAGCGCTTTATATAGCGCTATGCGAATATCTTCTACCGCGATATAAAGCGAAAGGTAATAAAATAGCATGCCTAAATTAAATAATCTTTTAATAATTAGAATATATACTACAGTATTTAATATATTCTTAATCGTTGTATCTGGAATTTTAATAGGACCGGTTTTATAATAGGGTATCTATAAAAGGCATTCTTATCTAGATCTTCTAGGAGGTTCTATAACCTAACCTTATTAACACTTACGATTGTGTTTCTATTATAACTTTTAAAGGCATTAACGCTGCCGGCAAGTTATGCCCGCCCTTTATTATTCTTCCTGATATTAATAATCCCTTTAAATATATTAATAATAACCTCGAACTTAGTGTAAAAATTATAATTAATAGACGAGATTATTCTAATGATATTCTCACTTTAAAGTGGCTATAATACTTCGAAGCTGCGACCCGGCCTAATAATCCTAATTAATGTCGCGTATTACTAATAGATAATTATAAATCTTACCACACTTAGGAGTTTATTATATAAGCATTTAATTACAAGATCGACCTATTTCCCTTCCCTCTTAATATTATGCATCTTCTTTAGCCTCTCAATATTAGTGTTTTTAGGTTATAGAAGTATTAGCATTAGTCGATCCTATACTACGAGATTAGTTATAATACTCTTGACTTTAATAAGGCCGATTTTCTCTAATACCCTTAAAAAATACGTAATTATGCTTTTAAGAAGACTATTATTTCATTAGCCTAGAGGAAGACCGGCATCATGCCCTACAATCCTAGGGTTATGTTAGGAGAGCTTTAAGATCCTATTTCTTCCCTTAACGCATTAATATTAGATTCTTTGCTCCCTAGTTATATCGAATTAGCGCAAGAAGATCGCGATATCCCCCCTTTAGTCGAGCCTGCATAGGGAGCCGCCAATATACCTCCTATAATCCATAGAGTTAACTGGCTTTAAGTTAATAAGCCGCAGCTTAACATATAGTAGATTTAATAGTATTACGATTACGTTAACTATCGAATCTAGATATTAATTATGAACTGCCTCCCCCTTATACCTTCTATATAGCATACATACAAGAAAGCCCGAAAAGCTAGCAGTGCACTAGAACTTATCGGCATTACGGCGACCAAGGAGCTTTACTAGATAAAGCAGAACACACAATTAGGCGTAAGCAACACTCTAAGGGCAAGCCTGTCATTGCGAAATATTGCCCTATTATGATGGAAGATGCAAGGGCTCCAGAGGCTAAAAATGAGTATAATAGGCATGCGGCGCATATGAAAGAGAAGCGACGAGTTTATGTTAAAGAGGTTATAGCGGAAGTTCAATATATTAAACAGTGTATAAGAAGCATCTTATTTATCTTTAGGGAAGGCTAGAAGCAACCCTAGGATATCTTTATCTTTGCTATTATTTTATGCCAGGCCCTTAATATTAATATTAAACATTAGCTATATTTCTACTACTTAATATCTCCTTAAAGTATCCTTTTTCTTACTCTTTCTTTATCCTATTTCCTATTCTTTTATAAGTCTTTTATTAATACTTTTTCTACCTTATTATACTTATAATAGCAATATTCGCTATACTCTTATTTATCTTTTTTTATTTTATAATATCCTTATAACCGCTATAATAGCGGTATAAATTTATTTTTGTAATATATTTTGTCTTAATTGCTCCTTAAACGCGGCGACTTTAATATTAAAGTAAAGGTCTAAAGGAGGTATAGCTAGTTTTAATTCGAGAAGTCTTATTAAGATTGCTTTATATGCTCTAGCGACTATATATAGGCATGCTAATTGCTATATAAGGAATAACTTAATTAGTCCTTTTGCTCCCTCTTTAGCTTATGTAACCTAATAGAAAATAAGGGATCTATATAATATAGCACTTTAAATACCCTTAGTATATATTTCCCTAGCTTTAGGAAGGGAATATCCTTATGCCCCCGCAGTAAGCCTAAATAAAGCTAGCTTTAACCTTATTAGCTTTCTTCATATCTTTTAATATGCGCTAATTACCTAAGTTTCTAAGTAAGGAATATACTTAAAAGTTTAGATATTTCTATAGGTATTTTTATTATGCCTTTATATTATATTTAGGCTATAATTAGTTATCTCTAGCCTATAAGGTATATAACAACTATCTTATTTACTTTAAAAATTATGCCTGCCTAATTTACTTATATTATATAAATCTTCTATACAACTTCTAGCTAACTATAGGCTTATTCCGGCCTATTTCCTATTAATATTAAGTTAATATTATTGGCAAATCCTATTTTAATAATTCCCGCGTATTTCTTTAGCTATAAATAAAGCGAGGTAATAAAAAAGAGAAAGAGGATTAAAGAGAAGGGAGATCCCTAAGAGACTCTTATTTTTATTTGGATTTTATTTATTATTTTGCCTTTAAGTTAGATCTATATTAACCTCTCTTAGAGAAAGAATGCTATCTATTAAGTATTGCCTTTATTAAACCCTATAGATTCTAGCGTTTTAATAAGCCGGTTATAGTTAACCTTATAGAATATATCGCTTAGATTTAGCTAGAGAAGCGAGGCTAGTCTGTCTGCCCTATCCCTAGGCTTCTTTTATTATTTCTATAAGGAAGTATATTACTGTCTTTACTAAGCATTTTCTCCTATTTCCTATCTGGCCTTTAGGCAAGAGGCGGTTATTCTACGCTATAATTCTAATCTATTTTACTAAAACCTTTTTAATAACCTTACTAATTATATTAATAAGGGATATATAAGTCGCTAGGCTCCGGCCCTTTGCATATCCGATCTAGTCTTACTTAGTTTCCGCAAGATAATAACCTTAGCTTTTCTAAATCTTTTAGGAAAATATTCTAAAGCGAGGCTTGCTATTGCTAAGTCTGCGGGGCGGTCCTAAACCAGGTTTCTAATAATCATCCCTTTATAATAGATATTATATGCCTAAATACTTCCTATAGCTATATTATTACTTCCTATTACCTTATTTAATTATCCTATATATGTGCTTATTTTAATAGCCGAAACTTTCTTTATAAAGCGCCTTATTACCTCTCTATCTAGCCTTAGGTCGGTTCTATAATTACTTTATTAAGTTACCTATTATATATAACTTTCTAAGGAAGAACTTCTCCCCTAGGATCCTGCCTTTGCCTATATAGGTATGCTATATTGCCCCTTAGCTATCTTCTAATAGTGGGATACTTAGAGGTTCAGGGGGTAGACCGGACCGTAGTTAGGCCTAGCGCTTTAGCGCCTAAAGTCCTAATTTATCGCGGGAGATCTCTTTTAGGCTTGTCCTCTAGTAGGCTTGTTTTGCCTCCTTAAAAGTTATATCTTGGTCCTTAGTGGCTTTTTAAAGGTCCCTCCACCTCCACTCCTTCTTATCCTTATAGTATGCTTAAAGGGCTCTCTTAGTATTATTAATCGGCTTAGTAACGTTCTGGTTCCACCACGGGTTCGGCGTTAGGCCTGAGGGTGGTTTCTTTCGTGGTGTCAAGGCATCTGCTATTGCCCAAAGGGTCTAGACGAGCTTATCTGCTGCTAGATCGATTTCCTCTGGTATTGTTATTATCCACGGAGTGTCCCCGAGTCTTAGCCGGGCCTCTCTTAGGGCTATATTGTTGTCGCTGCGCTTCCAGTTCCATCCTGATACGAGTTGGAGGGGTGATCCCTTGACATTTAGTCTGATGACCTGCGGTATGTGGTCTGAGCCTGCCAGATTTGCTGCTCCTTCGTACCGAGCCCGGATATTATCTTTAGTTAATTGCGGCGTTAATAGCTATAAGGGAAGTTAGAAGCTATCCACCTTGGTCTATATAGCTGCCCGGGCGGCATAGACTTCCTCTATGCCGGTTAGCATATCTTGATTATCGCCCTAATTAAAGGTATTATAATACTTATCTTTATACGACTCTAATAAGTCCTTCTACTAAGAGAAGATCCTTGCCTTAACATTAGCGTTAATATAATATATATAAAGCTAGAGTTGTGCGTATAGAAGCTCGATATTAATAGCATTATAAAGGGCGGCTTCTTTATTTATACTTGCGATATAAAGCTCTAGAGTGCTTATTTCAAGCCATATCGCGTTTAATTGCTCTTAAAGCTAGAGAAATGCCTCCTCTTTCTCGCTATTAATAAGGCTAAAGCCAAAGTTAGCGACGGATTTATGATTAATAATGCTAGTAACCTAGAAAAGGTATATTCTAAAATGGTTAGTCATATATATATATTATCGAGCCTAATAACCTTAGGATATCGCTTCTATATCTTCTTATACTATGGATAAGTCTAGAATATAGCTTTAACTTTGCCGCTATTAGGAGGGTAGACTTTATGCTATAGCTTTTCCCTTTAGAGATACTTAATCCACGTCTATATAATAATTAGACCGAAGCTTTTAGCGAACATTATATATGTCTTTCTGCTTAAAATAACATAGGCCAGGCGAGTTATCCTTAATAATAGCAGTTATCTCTCGGGCTTAAAGGGACTTATGCCTATAGAGGCTTATAGCGAGGGCTTGTTGGGCAGGGGTCCGCTTGCGATGTACGGCGTGTGCAAAGGGGTGGAGGGAAGGGGGATGATTATGCTGAGAGTGCTTGACATTATAGCGCCAAAGGCCGT
Organism: Fusarium domesticum; assembly: GCA_013618395.1. Taxonomy (NCBI): domain Eukaryota; kingdom Fungi; phylum Ascomycota; class Sordariomycetes; order Hypocreales; family Nectriaceae; genus Fusarium; species Fusarium domesticum. The sequence goes on along the minus strand of JABFEV010000702.1, from coordinate 21,767 downwards.
TCATCTTCTGTGAGGTTTTGCATACAATCGTAACCAAGTAGCCCGTCTTTTGAGTCCTTAATTTGCGAGCGCCGGTGCGCTTACTCGGCCGGAGACTGCTGCGATCGCAAATAAGGGTAATGTTGGTGCAGATCTCTACCCTATTAACTAGCCGCTTGGGTCCGCTACTAGTCTTCTTAACAAGTGCTGCGCCATGTGCACGGAAAAAGTCTTATAAGAAGGCAAAGAGGGCATCAAATGACTCGAAATCGGTGGATTCAGGCGGATTAGGGATTTCTATATTATCCTCGTCTAACCAGCTTAATAATGGGTCTAATTCGCCATCGTGAATTGCGTAGCATTGTTTAGAACTAACGGGAATACATGCTAATTCATCTAGATCGAAGGAAATTAGCGGCAATGGCGCGTTATTGGCCATAATATGGAAAAAGAGGTTTAAACTGATGTTATTGAAAAGTGGAAGTTGCGATATGTAGATATAGGACTGGGGTTGTTGCGGGCGGAAAAATAATATTGCGGTTATGTGTGGTAGGGCAAGCCAATCACGTGTGGAGCTGTTGGTCCGAATAGCAATTTGTGTTAATCCGATTAGCAAGACTTAAATAGAAACGCAAAAGCTAGCTCTAGAGAGGATTATTAAGTCTTCCTAGGGCCTAAGCTTATTTTATGCTTAGCAAATCCACCTCTTAGTAATTTATATAGTTCTTACTTATAGCTACCTAATCTAGTATAAATTAGGTTAGAACTTTATTACAGATAAACTTAAATAAACCTATAAAAAAAGGATTAAAGGTTATCCTTAGCGCATATTAGGCTATACTAACCTAGAATTTAGAATCCGAAACCGTTATTCCTCCGCTTAATCAATCTCTAGCTTAATTAACGATATATAATGTTTTATAAGAGATATAAAAATATTAGTATTATAGACTAAACTAGGAAGGTTAATAAAGATATCTACTAATACCTTTAAATAAAGCTATAAAGCCCCCGCCTATATCGCAAAACTATCTCTTCGAGTGTTATAAGCCTCTACTAAAGTCAAAAGCAAGCTTAGTAGCTAATAAGATACTAGTAGATAAGAGCTATATCAATTTATACCTAATTTATATAGTGAAATAATCCTGCGAGTTACATAATGCTACATCACATTCCCGGCAACCCCGTCCTGTCTATGATCTCTTAATATTCGGTGAAAGTGCTAACAAAGACCGCCTTTTGCGTATTTGCCCTACTCGATAGCCTTAACAAGCTAAGCAGTTAGATTTCTTTCCTCTATTGATTAATTTATGCTATTTGTAGCAGTAAACTCATCTCTAATACGAAACCTCTTTCTGGAATTGCTGGTCTTTGAAAACTGTTGGAAAATAGCGTTAGAAATCATCTGCCGCCCGTCCTTCTGAAGGGTTTTCTTTCTCTAGCTTGGTTGACCGTAAAGCTGTAAAATGAAGCTATTTACAAGCACCACATCCAATAGAAAGGTCCAGGTTAAAGCCTGCCAAGGGCCTCGGCAACCGTAGGTGGTCTCCTCTATTAACATCATTCATTTTGAGGTTATAGGAGGCAGCAATTGAAGGAATTGAAATCAACTTTATACGCTCGTTACTAACAAAACGCTATATTAGCCGTGCTTAGGCTTTGCGAGTTATTAGTCTTTTCTTTAAGCATTCGCTTCTCTTATCGCCTATAAAGACTATAGATAAAAACAGTACTAAAGCGTTATCTTCTTATGGAATTTGATTAACCTAGGATAGATTAATTAGTGATTCCTATAGAAATTTGTGTGGCAAATATACCGGGTTATTAGGGGTTGGAATATCCCGGACTTTATTAAGTGCAAAGTCTGACTTCTCTGCTTTATCCTTATTCCGAAGGGCAATGAGTTCCTTAAAGATGCCGGAATTAGCACGGTTAGTGCCTATGGCCCTATGCCTATGCTAACAAAGAGAACGGTATAAGTCAATAGATAAGAGTAAGTTACAGATAAATACGTAATATGTCCCCTTTAATAGCAAATTTAATAGGGCAATAATAACACCTTATATAGCGTTTAATATAATAGTCATATCTAATGTCTCTTCCTTTGCTTTGCCCTTAAGTTTCGTTAACTTAGGCTTCTTCCTTTAACATTTAATACTAATTAGGCCGTATTTTGCTCTAAATTAGTGCTAAATCTATCGTAAGAAATATTCTTACTACGCAATAACCTAACCTATAAAGCCTAAAGGAATAGGCTTATTTGGCATATAGGTTATATCTTTGCTTCTTCCTATATAACAGGTTATATACTCATTAACGGCAAGGTGTGAGCCTGGGCTAAATAGCTTTATTAAGGTCTTCTATATGTGGTCAGACCACTTAGCAACATGCTGAAATACAAGAGGAAAGAGATCCTGTTGTAAAAGGTCGGTGTGCCTAACTAATAAGGCGGATATGTCGATATAGAAGCTAGAATCGGTTATATAGCATAAACTTGATAAATGGATGTAAGGGGAGCTGTTTACCGGCCTTTAGGTCCTTCTAATAGTTTTTAATTGCAACTTCAATATATATACCTATATAAATCAAGATTCTAAGGAACAAGCATACTTCTAAAGTGGTGGTTGGTGCCCATCTTTACAGTCATGATGTTGGTTAAATATCATGATTCTAGGAATCAGTTATGTCATATTCTATAAGATAGGCGGCCCATTAATTAGTATATTGTACCCATATCTCAACAAGAAAAACAGGTATAAAAGCCTGGAAGAGAGATATCGGGTTCTAGGGCAGTATATTGATCTTAAAGTCATGGTATTTAACGTTGAAAGGTTGAAAATCGTACCCTCTAGTCTATTATGGAGGGAAGTCAGGGCGGCATGTGTTGTTAGCCTCACGCTCGCGGCTGCTATTATCAACACTAATAAATGTATTGTCGTTATATACATTAAGTGCTGGTACTTGGCTGGGTATTTCCTGGGGTTCTATAATGTTTAATAGAATAGTTTATGTGTTGTTTTGCTAGCAAATGTTTAAGGAGGGCATTTGAGGTTCCTCTTATGTACCTCTATGACGACAGGGGTGATGTGTGTCTCGTGACTTTGGTGGCGGCTTATAACACTCGAAGAGATAGGACAAAGATGTCTATTAGAACAAGAGAGGAGAGCATCCGCAGCACTAAGCTAGCTTAACTAGAGGGATTATAAGAAGGCAGTCCTGGAAGATTAGATTAGGAGATAGAAATGAAAAAAGTGGTCGGCTATATAGGCCCCGCTAAGAGAATACTAGGCTCTAGCGGATCAAGTGCCACTAGATAGAGCTATATTAAGAATATAAAAGTGGCTGCCTAAGTATAAGAGCTCTCTCCTTGCCTAAGTCCGCATTAAGAAGATTAGGTTAAATGCATTTCTTTAGGGAAGGAAAATACTAGGATTTAACTTACCGCTTTGCCTTTATAAAAGGAGCAAAAAGACAGCGAGGCATATCGCGATCTTTTGTCTCGTTTATAAAAAGGCGAGATTAAGGACCTTAGGAAGTTAGAATTTCTATAAGTAGGTAACCACGCCGAAAGATACTATAGTATTAGTCGATTAATTATTAGCAATAGGTAGGTTTAAAAAGCTCTCTTTAGCCCGCTCCCTTAAGGCAGAACGGGAATCTGCCTTAGCTACCTAACTTTTATATATTAACTTAAACACTTAGCATAGTAATCTCTATAAAATAGGACCTTAAGCGCATAACTAGTGGTCGGGAGTTTTTTACCGCCTCCGTGGGAGTTTCTTTCGCAAGATCTCGAGTTCTTTAATTTAGCTAAATACTTAGACCGCAGATAGTAAATCAAATCATATATAATAAGCTAGGGGTTAGGGACAGGAGAAAAGTCTAATAAGAGATAGATTTCGTCCTCTGCCTCAAAAGTATTTAACATACATTAGTTTTTATCCCTTATTTTAATATGCTAGGCGAAGTTAAGTATAATCTTAATTTCCTAAGGGATATAATCGGATCAATACGAACAGGGAACGCCTACCTATTTTCCTTAACCTAGGGTGCTTTAAGATAGGTTAATTATAAAGTAAAGGTTTCCTCTTCTTTAAGTCTCTAACCTAAATTATATATTTTATATTAAGGTCTTATTTTATTTATTATATGACAACATATCTTAATTTCCTTATAATAGAGTTTATTATAGCACTAATAGAGGTTATAATGGTTAAAGTCTCTAAGAAGTAAGAAGCAGGGGGCTATTATTAGTGTCATGAGAAGAATTGTATGATAAGAGAAGCGGGGGTCACGTGGGCTCTCGCATGAGAGTCAGGTCAGCACGGGCCAATAACCGCCCGAAACGCGGGGTAACACCAGCCCCGATTGGGATAAAAAAGACGGCCTGCTCAGATGAAGGTTCAAGGATTTATCTGTAATAATTCCATACCTAGCTGCGACCTAGCAGCTAGCATTGCGTGATCTCTTCACTCCCCTATCATCTTTGTGATAATACCCTGACAATTATTTAGGGAAGGGTATTAAGTAATATATCTTATTTTGTAGTTATTAGGGATATAGGTGATAGAAAGTAGATTCAATAGATAGATAGTAGTTTATCGGCCGTCTAGATCCTTACATGGTATAGGTCTAGATAAATATTATAATTAAAGATTATAAGTCTATATCTTACAAAAAGAATAGCCTGGCATCCTGAGCCAGCCTAGAGGACATTATATCTATAATATTAAGCAATTAGCGCTCTAATATTTAATATAGCTTAAGGGTTTTAAATAGCTAAGATATCTGCTTTTATTATAGTAAGTAGTTCGTCTAGGATATCCTTTTTTAGCTATACATTTATTCATAGAACTTGTATAGTTCGGGTAGCATTGAAAGGATCTTATAAAAATAGCCCCCTTATATTCTCGGTCGATCCAGCTGCGCGGGCTATATTTATAGGCCCTCTAGGTATCGATAGATGGGGAGATCCTCTTTTCCTTCTCCTATTCTAACGTAGTTGGCCACCACACCGAACACCCCCCCACCCCGTATAGGCACGCACGAGAGCATCACATCGAACGACCTAGTTATGAGTATTCAATTAATACACAACGAATATAGCTTCAAATTCAATCCTTTTTAAGTTGCTTAGAGAAGAAGTCCTCCTCAACCATTGGTGAATTTGTCCGCTTTTTCTGGCGCTGTTTAGAAGCTGGGGCGCTTTTGAGCTTCAATGTGTGCTTCTCAGCCCGGTCTTGGGCAGTTACAATCTGCTTAATATTGGGAAATGCCAGATTGGGGTCAAATTGAACCGGCGCGCGGCCTGATGGCTCCTTGACAGCCTGTTGTGCCTTCATGAGGGCTGTTTCCTCCTCAAAATGCGTTATTCTGCTCTTACTCTCATCAACACTCTTCTCAATCTTCATAAGCATGTTCCTGAGGTCCCGACCTAAGCGATTTTCGTCGGGATTAATGTATTGTTATGAAGCTGATTAAGTCACTGCCTCCGAGACTAGCAGCCGTACGATATGCCAGGGGTTGATATACTAAACATTAAAGCCATGAAGGAGGGCATTCTATTAATATAATATTTGGATTAATTGGAATTTAAATAGTTGAATTTCGTATAAGTAAAATTCTGTGATAATTAAATGGTCTTTCTGGTTATGTCGCGCGATCGCAGACTTTTTGAACCTAAATTTTAGATGAAGCTATAACTAAGTCCCAGGCGGTATAGAATATATCCTATGCCCTATCTACTGCCTGGTCTGTTTCCCGGCAGCCACGTGGTGTAAAGGCCGGCTGGCAGTGTTGCTAAAGAGCCTTGTTAACATGCTATAAGCAAAGCAGACCCTTGGATAGAGGGAACTAAGTTGTAGGAGCATTTATAGCAGCGAGCCATCGGTCAGTTAAGATGACAAATGGAAGACCATGCTTATAGAGAGAGACCTCAGGTGTTATAGTGCCTATGAATAATCCTCTTTAGGCTCGTCAAAAAGAAAGGCAAATGCGATATAGAAAGAGCGCTGGCAGGAGTCAACTCCAACTAACGTACATGATAAGCTTGTGCACTAAACAAGTATATGCACTACTTATACTATACAGCTAAAACCGGTAATGTTAGTGTCAAACACAAACAATTTGATTAGTACACCTTTAATGATTTAAGGCAAGCCTTATTAGTAAACCAGCCATAGAATGACATTTTTTCTACTACTTGAGCTAATATATTTGATTTTTAATAGATCTGATTACAAATAAAAAAAAGTGTAAATATGGTTTTTCTAAGTAACTTTAGAATGGAATTTTTAAAATTTCTAAGGAAAATACTACTTACTATTATTAATCTATTAGACGTTATGCTATATTCTTAGCCTTTTCAAGCCTAGTTTCGAATTTTACTAAATTTTTAAAAATTGCGTGTTAAGGTGCAATTCTTAGTGGTGCATATGCTTGATCGGTGCACAAGCTTATTATATACGTTATATGAAGGAGTGGCATTGCGTGTTTGTTTGTCTTGTAGGTGCAGTCACGTAATAGAATATCTAGTTTGCATTATAAATATACAATAGTGTGGATAGGCAAAGAAGATAGCGGTTAGCGACTATCTATATTTAATCGATTATGGTATTAGAAATCCTCTTTGTCTAATTAGTTGACTAGTGCGTTCAAACTACTTCGCCCTTCCCGTAGATCTCTTCTTGTTACTGCAATACGATTATAGGCATCTTGATAAGTTGCAAAGCAATCAAATTGTTATATAGATAGGTTCTAATCTGCCAGGGAGGAGCTCGTAAGGCTATGAGATTTAATTTAAGTTTTATATTATTCTCGATATGCTAGGTGTGCAGATAAACTTTCGCTTAAGCGATGGTTATATAGAGCGTATTTCTAATCCGGCCGGAGGATTAAAATCTCTACAGTCCTATTTAAGGACTGTTTAGCAACCATTAAAAACTTGCAACTAGTTCCTAGAAGATATATAACGTATTTGCTTATTAGTTATATTCAACATAGCCTTGTTCCCATCCTATGCCAATAAAACCTTAACCCGGCTGTTTAGAGTCTTATTTAGCTTCCTCGTAGTGAACATATAGATAGCCTCGAGGCTTAGCTTAAGATTTAATAGCTGCTAATAAAGATTCGCTATATTCATATATGCTTTTAGATGGAAGAGCATTTTAGGAAATGATGCCTGACTCATTTTCGTTTAAATTGAGTCTGGAATTGACATATTGGTGAAAAACTATTAGATTGTAGGTTATTAAATAATTTAATTTGCTTTCTATAGTTCAAGGAAATGGCCATATAGAAAAACTCTAGATCCTGCGAGGGAAATCCCTATAAAGGCGGTAAAAAAACTCACTTAAAGTCTCGTTGTGCAGAGATTACTATGCTAAGTTATCAAGCCAATATAAAGAAGTTAGTTAGCTAAGGCAGTCTTCCATTCTGCCTCGAGGGAGCGGACTAAAGAGAATTGTTCGAACCTGCCCGTAACTAATAACTATTTAACTACTACCATAGCATCTTTCGGCATGCTTACCTACTTATAGAAATCCTAACTTCCTAGTGTTCGCCGTCTTGCCTTCTTATAGGGGGGACAAAAGATCGCGATATGCCTCGCTATCTCTCTGCCCCTTCTATAAGGGCAAAGCGGCAAGTCCAATCCGGGTACTTTATACTTGGGCAGCCCCTTTTATAGTCTTAATATAGCAGCATCTAAAGGGACTTAGTCTCCTAGAGCCTAGTATCCTCTTAGTCGGGCTTATATAGCAGATATTATCTCTTATGTCTATCTCCTAATCTAATCTTCCAGGACTACTTTGTTATAGTCCCTCTAATTTAGCTAGCTTAGCGCTATAGATGCTCTCCACTCTTGTTTTGTCGGTCATCTTAGTGCTATAGTTTTATAATATCGGCGGGGCTTTTATTACTTAGTCTGGAGGTATTAGGAGATATCTTTATTAACCTTCCTAGCTTAATCTGCAATATTATTATCTTCACATCTTTAATAAGACTTGGCGTATCGTTAATTAAGCTAGAACTTAAGCGGAGGCATTGTTATAGTCTCGAGCCATAGGCTCGCGCCTTAGTGATGGGACATCCAGAGGCCTCAGTCAGGGTTAGGACAGCATACGAAGCTGCCTATATAAGTGAACCGGTCCGGAAGCGGTTCCGATCCAGTTCCTCTTCTCCTCATGTGTATAGATACTTCTTTAGGACGGCTATCCTCAGTACGACATTGGGCCAGTCCTTTATAGGCTTGAAGGTTTTAAATTTCAGATTCCCGGTTAATATAGCTCTATATGCGCTAAGGACGACCTTTAGTCCCTTTCCCTAGGTCTATTAAATCATATTTATAATAGAATTTTAACCTAGTATATACTAGACTAGACAGCTCTAGGCAAGAGCCGTATACATTGCCGCGAGGTAGATCTGCCTAGCATAGGGCAAGCTTAGGCCCTTGGTGGACTTTATAATCCTCCCTAGGGCTAACCTCTGCGTTTCTATCTTTTCCTTCATTCTCTGTAGGTGCGATGCCTATCTAACTGGTTTATTAACTTCTACTCCTAGGACCAGTATCCAAGGTTCTGCATTAATTATATAATTGCGAAAATAGAGCTTGTTTTATAGCATCTTCCTCCTCCTGTATATATAAACTAGGTGGTATTTGGCTAGGTTAAAAACAATTCTATATTAAGAGGCCTAATTAAGGCGTATATTATAGGCGGTATGTAAGTATACTATTGCTCCTTCTGAGGTCGTTATAAAGCCAATACGGTATATGTTACCTGCAAGTCTATTAGCGCTAACCCCTATATAATATATAGCTTTTTATATGAGATAGAGATATAATAGGCTAAATAAGGCTAGCGAGATATTACTACCCTCGGGGACTCCGCATATGGATGTAATAAGCTCTAATTCTAAGCTATTAAAGGTTAGATTAGTTAGGCGGTTAGAGACAAAGCTCTCTATTTATTAAATAAGTCGTTTAAGGAGTGCCTTTTTTCGGAATATATCTAGGAGCCGGGTATAGTTAATACTATCGAAAGCGCCGCTAACATCTAACCAGAGGAGGGAGGCAGAGCCTACTTGATCCCAGATAGTATAGATATAGTCTATTAGTATTATTAATGCTATAATAGTTAACCCATTCTTTCGGTTTCTATTTTACAGGTAAGAGAGGAGATTATATTCTTTGGCTGTTTGGAGCAGTTTATTAGCAGTTAGCTTCTGAAGACGTTTGCTAATTATGCTTAAGAGAACAATAAGTCTCGATGCTTTTATATATATCTCCTTAAGAGTTTCATCTACTTTAGTGATAACAATAAATCTTGCCCCTTTAAAACGAGGTAGAAAATAGCCTAAATCTTAATGTATATTTGCTAGTGCTATAATTCTTTCCATAAGAGGCTTATTATATATAACTAGGAATTTATTTATTAGGCTATCTAGTCTAAGGCTTGTTAATTTTCCTATTATCTTTATAAGGTCCTAGTCTTTATTTTGAGATATAATAGTAAAGTTTATTTCGACCTATTATTTTAGGTACATAGAGTAGATATTTTTGAGGTTTATGAAGGGAGATAGGTAGAATCGCGCTATAAATACTTCTATTTTTTTATTAGATATAATTACTAGGCTTATAAAGCCGTTTTTAAATATAAGCAAAGTATTCGTTATTATTAGCTTCTAGCATTATATTTAGGCCTGTATAACGGTTTTCTATGCTCCTTTTTTAACTTAGATGCCGATTGTAAAGTCTTTCTTTATAAGCTTATTATAGCTTCTTGAATAGTTTATTTCTTTAATTTCCTTGCTTTCTTCAGAGTATTAAAGGGCGCTTTTAAATATAAGCGCCGCTAGGCCTTATTAGTATCTCTTTTTACTCTAACTGCCTCTTATATTTCTTAGTTCTATTAAGGGTTTCGTGGAGTACCTCTCTTATTAAGGAGGCATGCGAGGTCTAAGATACTAGAAAGAGTATTAATGAGGCTAAGTGTATATTCTTTAATAAGCTAGGGGAATAACATAACAACCTCGCACGAATTAAGGTGACCACCAGTATCGCCACAACAATCCATCTAAAACCAATTTCAATACCAGGAGCGTTTCTATTAGGCCGGAATTACCTAATTCTTGCCAATGGTTTACCTATGCAGCGAGAGGCGGCAAAGCGAGAGGCGGCAAAGCGACGCAAGCCAAGACGCGCCTGGTGAAAACTCTGACGGGATGGATAGCGATTCTAGACCACTAACCACAGCAACCTCCGACCGAACAACCGAACGAAGCGCCGACGGTATAGAAGTTGCCGATAATCGAGGAGACTGTCTCCTTAATTAAGGCTTGATCGCAAAATTTAAAGAGGAGCTGGCCAAGGAGTGAGCAGCGAGAAGGAGGAGGAGCGAGCGAACCACGCAAAATAACTTAAGGAGAGCCAGCGAAAACTAGTAGAGGTTTGCCGCTCTTTTAGTCCACTTAGGGAGACTATAAAAGCGATCCTCTTAAGCACTAAGCTCTCGGTAGCAAACCCGGCACTAGCGCCGTTTTATGCTAAAGCCTTACGATCGGGTCTTAGTCATCCGATCGAACCCCGAACTATTCAGACAAATGTCCCGAGAGCCAGTGCTTAGGAACATACTAGTATAATCTAACCCGCCCCCGAGAATAATCTTAAGCTAACGAGTAAAGAGATCCGAGATGCTATTAACTAGTTAATAGGCCTAAAGGCCGAGGCTATTAGCTAAGGCTATAGACTCCTTTTTGTCGACTTTATAGATGCTATAGGCACCCTATCCCGGTCTACCGGCGACTAAGTTAAGATAGTACTTGGAAATATTACCTTAATTAAGTAACGGCTATTTAAAGTGGCAATCTAAGGCATGCGAATTTCTAAAGTTAGAGCCCTTTTAAATATTAGGTTAGTAGCATAGTTTAAGGAATAAAACCCTTTAGTAAAAGTAATAGCCCTCTCTTAAAAGGCCTAATAGAAGAAATATATTGCTCTTCATATCTTATTTAGCGATATTGCTAAAGCTAAGAGAGTATATTAAAGAGGACTTTATTAGGAAAGGGGGGGATAAAAATACTTGCCTGTTTATAATAAGAGCTAAGTTTAATGCTATTTTAATTGCTTTAAATATAGCTACCTTTCTATGTATTGCCTAAAGAGAATATGCTATAAATTAGGGGCTTTTTGAAAATATAACTATAAGTAATGGCTAACGCTTAAGAAACAGAAGTTAATAAAATGCATTAAATATAACGAACGGTGCCTACCTTATATAGTTAGAAACCTGCCTAAAGTATTAAAAGGCTAGCTCTTTAATTAAGCAGGCCTAGCTTAATTAGCTAATATTATTTAGTGCTAAAGCTAAAGCTAACCTAGTATTAATAACTATCCTCTTTATACTATAGTGAGAATTTATTATAGCCTTAAATAAGAAGATAAAAAAAGGATCTCTCTTTCTATTTATACCTAAATGGCCTATAGATTTATCCTATATAACTATAGTAATAGAAAATATAAAGGGATTCTTCTTATATTATTCTTTTAATTATATATAAATATATAATAAAAAAGGATATCTAAAACAGAGTACTTTATTTATTTAATTATTTATTCTTATATGCTAGCTGTCCTATAGAAATAGTATCTATTGCTTCTGCCTCTTAGCTAGCAAGGGAAGAACCCTCTTATAGGAAGAAAACCCCCCTCTCCTCCCTCTTATCTCTGCGCCGGAGGCGCGGCGTCTGCTATTCTTAAAAGTATGGCCCTTGTCCTAGCTAGTAGCTAGTAATAAAAAGTAGTCGCGCATATAGTAATAGTCCGAAGTTTATCCGGGCTAATTATATATTAGTTTAGTTAACGGGTTTCTCTACCTTAATATCGCGTCTTGCATTAATTAAAGCGTTTTTAGGTAGGCTGCCTTGCTAAGGGCATCCTATAGTCCCGCCTAGGGGGCTTCTCGGACTTTATAAATAGTAAATATAATCTCTAAACTTGTAAATACCCATATTAAAGAACTTAAAATATTAAGGGTTAATTTATTATATTAGTAGGCAATAAATAAACCTCTCTATCTCCCCTACTCCTTCCTTTATTTCTTTCCTCCTTTAACTATCTTTCTAATATTTGGCATTAACTCCTATTAAGTCGTCGACCTATTCTCTTTCTTATCCTATTACGCACTTGTTATGCCTCCTACCCGTAAGAGATAGCATATGGCCCGACCCTCGGACTTAGGTCCGGATTTAGCTGCGGTGAATATTATTACTTTTACTCTCTTTAAGCACCTTACCTACCCTCCTAGGGTTCTGCCTCTCTTAAATGCTTATACCCTTGCTGCCCTTATAAATCGCTATAATAGAATAAAATATAGGGCGCTTTTAGGTTCCCTATAGCTTATTCCCTGCTTTACTTATCTTAATTGCATAGATTTAGCTAATAGCCTTAATTAGGCCTATTATAACTAGCTTTATAAGTCTTCTTTTTCTATTCTTGCTTTAAAGTGCTAATAAAGTAGTAGTAGCTTCCTAATCTATATTATATTAAGCTTATGCCCTTTAAAATACTAAGTATTTACCTATATATTATTTCGCTATTATATCTTCTTTATTTTGCTATTATATTATAGTTTATTCTTGCTATTTTTGCTATAAGTATAACTCTATAAGCCGTTGCTATAACTAAGATTAACTATTCTTATTAAACTATTTTCTCTCTATATATATCTTCTAGCTAGGCTGCCGTTAAGGATTTTATATTACATAATTATAGTGCTGCTTTTGCTATAGCTCTCTCCCCTAAGGGTATATTCTTTATGGCCGCCTATTATTGTTCCTATTACTTCTATTACTTGTTTTATATTACCGGCTCTTTCTATCGATATTCTAGCTTTAGTTATTACATATAGTAATATTAATATACTTCCGGCTCTTCTTTAGCGCGTTGTTGCTAAGCTTATTATAGTCTAGCGCCTAGGTAATATAATAAGTACCTAGGTATAGTCTAACTTAAATTAGTTTAAAGAAGCATCTCCGGAGGTTATAGTTCTTGCTATATTATTTAAGGATAGCGATAATATTTATAAACATAGTATTAATATTATTACTAATACGCTATTTTAATTATTAGTTATCCCTAGCTTATTACCTAGCCGGAATTGGCTTATATTTATCTCTGTATTTATATGCTTATAATATTATATATATATATTTCCGGCCTTTTTATAATATATAATCCTCCCGCTTTATAATATCTATTTAATAAGGATTCGCGCTATATCCTTATTTTCTAAAGCTGCTATAACGTTAAGTCTTATATATAGGTATTTTAGGGGGCATGGTTTAATAGTATAGTATATTAGAATATATAGTGTCGTCTTTAGACCTTTTTTATATTTATATAGCGGCATAATTACCCTAGGGACTTTCTTAGTAACTCAGAAGGCAGTAAGGCCTATCCTTCCTATTTTAAGTTATATTAAGATAGAGCTTTTATAGTTTTATAGACTATAAAATTTTGCCACCAAGGCGCTCTTCTAAGAAACATAAGATAAATTAAAAAAATTTCAGGATACTTATCCTAACAGCCTCCACCCCTCTGCCCTATCTTTGATGCAAAAGAGAGATTACTAAAAAAAGCCAGTAAGGACGCTTGCCTTAACGAAGATGGCAATGATGGAAGTTACTTTAGGTTTTATATTGAGGAAAATAAAGCCTAACTTTTTAAAGCCTAAGATAATATTCTTTATTAGCTAAAAGACGCTTATGTTTATAAACTAAAGGAAATAGGTAAAAGTAAAAATACAAAATAATAGCAAAAATACTATATTATATGTAATACTTTTTGAAAGATAAAGATACTATACCATAAGAAGCTTTTTGGAATAAGTAATTAAATATTTCTATTTATAAAATCATAAGAAACTATAGAAATATTAAATTAAATATACTTTCTTATAGGATCTCTTAGAAACTTATTATAACTAAACTACTTTTTAAATCACAGCACGCGGCACCTTATAGTCGCAAATTTCGCCTAAAATTGCTAATTAAAGTCTTATACCTATAGTATTAGAATCTTGCTATTATTAAAAACGGCAGTTTTAGACTTCGCGAACCTTGTTTATAAATTAATATCTATAAAGGCATATTCTATTATTAGGAAAATTTTAAAAATAACTTAAGGGGGGTTATAATATTAATAGCGATGCCTATATTAATAAGGATAGCGGTCTTGCGGTTTAATAAGTTAAATACTTTGGGATATATCTTCCTCCCTATATAAATAATAAGCCATTATACCTACTTATATATATAGTATACTTAGATTCCGGCTTAGTCCGCGTTCTAGCACTTAAAGGCGCCAATCCTAAAGGGCCCTAATAGTCTTTATAAGTTATTTAAATTAGTTTTTTAAGTTAATAATGCCTCCGGCTTTTTATGACTTATAGGTCTTTTTAATAGCCTTAAAGATTCTCTTTTATAGTTTAGGATTATCCTTATAAAAGCAGCTATACTAAGAATACCTAACTAGCTTCGCTTTTAGATCCCTATAATAGCGGAGCATATTAACGGCGCCTTTAATTTCAGGTTTAGAAGCTAGAAAACCGGACTTTTCTATCTATTTAATGAAGGTAATAATAGCTTCTTCTTCTTTATTAGTTAGGGGTTATAGGCGCCCTGCCGGCTATATGGAATTAGGATTCTCCAGCTGCTTAATAGGCCGGTCGACTGCGCTGCTTAACGAAGCCTGTTATTTTATTATTGCGGCCCTAATAGAGAGCAGCTTCGTTATGCTAACGGAAGAAGCTCGTTAAGGTCGGTTAGCAAAGTTAGCACGTGTCCGGATTACTTCCCTCGCGGCCCTGAGACTATTAGTATTTATAATAAAACTAGACGCAAAATAATTGAATTATACTCTATTTTATATTTTTTTTAGCGATCTTTTAGCCAGAAAATAGGTAACTTCGGATGGGTTATGGTAAGGGGCTGTCCTGGGGTTTTAGGAGTATCCCGGAGATTTAGGAGTGTCCTGGGGTTTTAGGGCCAACTTAGCTTGCTAAGTTGGCTCGCCCAGGCTCGCCCCGCATAAGTTAACGGGTACTCTAGCTGCGCGGGCTATATTCATATGCTACCAAGGTATAAATGGAGGGGGAGATCCTCTTGCCCTATTTATATTTTAGACCACAATAAACCTTCACTATAATATAAAGAGAATAGTTGTTGGTAATTTGTCGGCTTTAGCTCTAATGCTAAATATTATAAGCTAGTTAAGCTAAGCTTACTTAGCTAATAAGCTAGCCTCTTAGTGCTTTAGGCAGGATCCTAACTATATAGGGTAGGCATCTCTATAATTAACGCATTATATTAGCTTTTTTTCTTAAGATTTAGCTATTACTTATAGTTATGTTTTAAAGGAGGCATACTATCCGCAGCGTGTTTTCTTTACGCAATACATAAAAAACAGTTATATTTATAATAATTAGAGTAGCGTTAGACTTAGCTCTTATTATAAAAGGGGGAGCATTTATATACTGCTCCCTCCTAAGAGAGCCCTTTTTAATATATTCTCTTGGCTTCAGCGATATATGTAAATACATTTATAGAGAGCAGTATGTTTCTTTCATTAAGCCTTTTAAGGGAGGGCTAATACTTCCGCTAAAGGGTTCTAATCCTTACTCTGCGCTAGTAATTCTTTATTTAAAAGTGCTCTAGCTTTAAATATTCGTATGTCTTAGATTGCTATTTTAAATAGATATTGCTTAATTAAGGCAGAAGTACCAAGCACTCTTTTAACCTAGTTGCCGGTAGACCAGAATAGGGCGCCTATAGCATTTATAAAGTAGAGATAAAGGTGTCCATGGCCTCGGCTAATAGCCTAGGCCCTTAGGCCTATTAACTAGTTAATAGCATCTAGGATCTCCTTATTTATTAGCTTAAGCTTATCCTCGGGGAGTGCTTAGATCCTAATAGTATATTCCTGAGCTCTAAGTCTCGGAATATCTATCTAACTAGTTCGGGATTTAATCGGATAACTAAGACCTGTGTATATGGCTCTAGCATATAAAGGCGCTAGTGCCGCGTTAGCTACCGGGAGCTTAATGTTCGAGAGGATCGCTCTTATAGTCTCCCTAAGGGGACTAAAGGAGCGGCAAACCTCTGCTAGCTTTTGCTAGCTCTCTATAACTTATCTTTCGCGCTCCTTAGGCTCCTCCTAGAGCTCTTTTTCGTGGTTTAATCGCTTCTTAAGTTGCTCTTTAACCTCCTCCCCCTCAAGCTCCTTTCTCGTTACTCTCTCCTTTGCATATTTCCCTCTCGCTGCTTTATAATTCTCTCTCTCCTTAGCTAGCTCCAAATTAAGCTTTGCGATTAAGGCTTAATTAAGGGGGGAGTGTCCTAAATTATCGACAACTTCTATACTATCGGCGGTTTATTTAGTCCTTTAGTCGGCGGTTGCTAAGTTTAGAAGTCTAGAGTCGCTACATATCTTACTTTATAATTATTACGGATATAAGGGATAAAAAGTAAATTAAGTATATATTATATTATTATTATTATTATTATACTGGGTAAACCTATCTAGGTTATGCAGGAAATCTTTTAATTATAGGTCAGATTAGGGGGAAACCCTGCCTAATAAGGCTAGGTAAAAACCCCCTATCCTGCCCTCTCTTCGTGGCATACATAGCAGCTCTATAACCTAGATCGTCCATATTTATTCTTGGTCTCGATAGCGCCCCGGCCGCGGCTTGGGCTTTAATCGGCCTCTTCCTGGATCTTTTCCTCCACTCATCTTCTCTGGGTCTTGGTTTAACGGGTTTTTCTTCTCCTATTCCAGACGCGGATATTTTTATAATCCCAAACGCTATAGATTTTAATGCCCTATATATAGAGTAAGGGCGCCTAGTCATTTAGTCTAGCAATATAACTAAGTTTGCCCCTTATTAGTGTATTCATTACTCACTCATAACGTGTGCATGTATGCGACGGCCCGGCCCCCAACAGGTCACGTAATGAGGCCCGTTCTTTGCCCGTATGCAGGGTCGGGTTTCCTGGTTCAAGCCCTCTAGTTAGGAGTTCGGCTTTTCCATGGGCGACAAAACCACGGTCACGAACCACTCGTTAGGTCAGGCTGGGCCCCTGGTCGGCTTCCAATCGACGACCTCTCGAGAGAAGAATATCCTAGCGTTGAACCACTATGCCACAGGGGCTGGCTGATAATATTATTATAAAAAGAAACGAGACAATCGACAGCAATGGGTTTACAAGCTGGAGCTACTAAGAAGTTCTACAGGAAGGTCTTCTTCCATTTCTTAGCGAATTTAAACATTTTTAACACGATAACGCCCGCATTTATACTATATACAATATAAGGCATCGGCTTTACGCCTACGATATTAAAGTCATTAACTAGCTGGCTTACTTGCCTAATTTAAACCCAATTAATCAGCTTTAGAAGCCTCTTAAAGCTAAGCTAAAGAGAATATATCTAGAGCTTTCCTAGCTTAAGAGAATTAAAGTATATATAGCTACTCTGGCATAATGGATTCGTGATGCGTAGGCAGCCTTGCCTAATGACTTGATTTTGAAGCTTATAAAGTCAGTTAAGAACCGATTACGTGCTGTTATTTGTGTATAAAGCTGGTATATAGGATATTAAACCTCTCTTTAGGAGCTATAGAATGACATATTTTTTATTCAAATATCTCTTTTATTACCTCTGCAATTGATGATTTTATCTTGTGATTGAAAATCCGGTATGTCTTGCGATGCGGGGGTTCTTCCAGACTTTTGCCTACTAAGTGTATAATATCTATACTGACTTATGCTAGACAAGGATCTAGATAGGCGATAAACTACTATCCATCTGCTTAACCTACTCTCTATCCCCAATATCCCTAATGATTATAAATTAGGATATACTACTTGACAACCTTCCCTAATTATTAGCAACCCCCCGCATATTAATTCTAAGAGACTTTAACCTTTATAACCCCTACTAGGGTTATAATAAAACTTATTGCGGGGCAATTAAGGTATATTAACTTATAGTAAAATAGAACTTTATTATAATTATATTATTTAGGCTAGAAACTTAGAGTTGAGAAAACATCTACTTTATAAGTAACCTTGCTGAAGTCACCCTAGGTATAAGATAATAGGCTAGAGCTCCATCTTAATGCGTATCCCTTAAGAAATTAAGAGTATACTTAACTTCCCTTAGTATATTAAAGCACAAGGCAGAAACTAGCGTATATTTGATATTTCTAGGGTAAAAGACGAAATCTAGCTCATAATAGACTTCCCCCTCTCCCTAAAGCCCTAGCTTATTAAAGAATATATTCTTAGCCTTACTAATACTCTTTCTACTCTTATAGACCTCGCATAACTCCCTATAAAGGGAGGTACCCCCCGAAACCCTTATAGAATTAGGAAATATAAGTGGCAATTAAAGTAGAAAGGGATACTAAGAAGGCCTAGCGGCGCTTTTATATAAAAGCAACCTTTAATAACATTAAGAAAGAAAAGAGATTAAAAAAGCAAACTATTCGGAAAGCTAAGATAAGCTTGTAAAATAAGACGCTAAATAGGGCATATAAGTTGAGAAAAAGAGCTTAGGAAGTTGCTAAATAGGCCTAATTATAAAGCTAGAAGCAATTAATAATAAATACTTTACCTGCACTTAAGAACGGCCCTAGGGGATTAATAATAATAGTTGACGAGAAAATAAAAGCACATATAGCATAATTCTACCTATCTTATTTAGCAAATCTGAAAGATATCTACTTTATTTACATAAAATAGTGGATCAAAATAAACCTTATTATGTCCCTTAATAAAGTCTAGGATCTAATAAACATAATAAAAAAGTTTAAAGCACTTAGACTAAATAGCCTAAAAATAGGTTCCTAGTTGCATATAGTAAACCTCTTATAGAGAGAATTATAGCCTTAGTAAATGCACACTAGAACTTAGGCTATTTTATGGCTTATTTTAAAAGAGCAAGATCTATAGTTATTCTTAAAGTAGATATGACTTATAACGAGAAGCTATATATAAATACATAAAGACCTATTGCTCTCTTGAATATAATTAGTAAGCTTCTCGAAAAGCTAACCGCTAATAAGCTGCTCCTAATAGCAGCAGAATATAATGTCCTCTCTTATTTAGAAATAGGAAACTAAAAGAATAGATTAACTAATATAGCATTAGTAATGCTAGTAGACTATATCTATAGTATATAGGATAAAGGGGGCTTTGCCTCCCTCCTCTTATTAAATATTAGCGGCGCTTTTTATACTATTAACTATACCTAGCTTTTAAATATACTCCGAAGAAAGGTATTCTTAGAACGCCTTATCCGCTAGATAAAGAGCTTCCTCTCTCTCTAACCGCTTAACTACGCTAACCTTCGTTAGCTAAGAATTAGAGCTTATGTTAACCCTATGCGGAGTCCCTTAGGGTATTGATATCTTGCCAGTCCTATTTAGCCTATCTATCTCTACCTTATATATTAAGCTATATGCTATGCTAGGGGTTTACGCTATTAGATTAGCTAACAGTATAAACCTTATCCGCTATATAGCGACTTAAGAAGGAATAATAGTATAACTTTCTACAACTTATAATATATGCCTTAACTAGGCCTCTTAATATAGAACGACTCAGGACCACCGACTATAGCAACCCCCGATCAAACGACCAAACAAACCGCAGACGGTATAAAAGTTGTCGATAATTAAGGAGACTTATGCCTTAATCAAGCCTTGATCGCAAAGCTTAGAGAGGAGCTGGCCAAGGAGAGAGGAAAATAGGTAAAGGGACGAGCAGCGAGAAAGGAGCTTAAGGAGAAGCTTAAGGAGGAGCGAGCGAACCACGCAAAAGAGCTCAAGGAGAACGAAAAAGAGTATAAAAAAGAAAAGGCAAACCACGCAAAAGAGCTTAAGAGGAGCTAGCGAAAACTACCAGAGATTTCCTAACCTTCATCTTTAAAAATAAACATACTTACCTTAACCTTCTTTTTTAAAATAAATATACTTATCTCAATCTTATTCTTTAAAAATACCACCTTTATCTTGCCTTTTAAGAGCAAGCGAACCATATTAAAGAGCTTAAAGAGAGCCAGCGAAAACTAGCAGAGGTTTGCCGCTCCTTTAGTCCCCTTAGGGAGACTATAAAAGCGATCCTATCGAATATCAACCTCCTAGTAGCTAACCCAGGACCAGCGCCTTCGTATATTAAAGTTTTATAATTGGGTCTTAGCTATCTAATCAAACCCCGAACTGTTTAAATAAATATTCCGAGATCTAGAGCTTAGGAATATACTATTACGATCTAAGCCGTCCCTAAAGATAAGCTTAAGCTAACGAATAAGGAGATCCGAGATACTATTAAGTAGTTAATAGGCCAAAAGGCCGAGGCTATTAGCTAAGAGTATAAACTCTATTATATCTACTTTATAGATACTATATTTGCCCTATTTGGGTCTACTATCGACTAGGCTAAAAGATTGCTTAGCATTACTACCTTAATTAAGCAATATTTATTTAAAATAGGAGTCTAAGGGATGAGAATATTTAAAGCTAGAGCCCTTTAAAATAAAAACCTATTAGTATAAATTAAGGAATAGAATACTTTAGCGGAAATAATAGCCTTCTCTTAATTCTAATTAAAGAAATATATTGCCCTTTATATCTTATTTAGAGATATCGCTAAAGTTAAGAGAGGATATTAAAGAGAACTTAATTAGGAAGGAGAATCATACAAATGCTCCATATTATATAATAAGAGCTAAGTCTAATAATGCTGCTTTAAATACTATAAATATAGCTACTTTCTTATATATTACCTAAAGGAAATAAGCTATAGATAATATACCTCCTTAAAGTATAACTATAAGTAATGCCTAAATCTTAAAAAAAGAAGCCCATATGATATATTAATTATAAAGGTACCTGCCCTATATAGTTATAATCCTGCCTAAAGTACTAAAAGGCTAGCTTATTAGCTAAGCAGGCCTAGCTTAATTAGCTAATATTATTTAGCATTAAAGTTAAAGCTAACCTATTACTAATAACTATTTTCCTTATATTATAGTAAGGATTTACTATAATCTAGAATTAGATAAGGAAAAGAGGATCTCCCCCTCTATTTATGCCTAAATAGCCTATAAATATAGCTCGGGTAGCTACAGTGGGTCCGCAAAAAAAGAAACGATACATGTCAGATGAATAAAAACACCAAGAAAAAAGGGAATATATCTACACTGCAATTAATAGCGTAGTTAACCTTAAAATCACTTAAAAGCTATATCAATCTAATGCCTGAAGAGAGGCAATTCTGATGATATACATCAATATCGTATATACCACCCTTTTGCCTCTCAAGGCTTGGATTCGCTTTGGCATCAAATTTAACAGGTTTTTAAAGATCTCGTCTTCAAGCTCGTCCTAAACCTCCTTCGCGGCTTTAATAAGCCGGTTTTTTGCAGCTTCTGACTTCTTAAGACATGCCAGTTCAGGGTAACGGTCATAGATTCGTTGCTTTAGTATCGACCAAAGGTTCTCGACTGGATTGAGGCTAGGTGAATAGGGAGGCCAGTCAGCAAGCGTGATGCCTTCACGATAAGCCCAATCCTGTAGCCATTCCTGAACAATAGTCGATATAAAGGTCGGTCTATTGTCATATTGAAAGGTCATTCCTTCCACTAGGAACTTCAGGAAGCTGCCGCTCTAAGCAGGCCTTAATAACCCTCCCTATAACGCCCTTCCTTCGTGACCTAGGGTCACCCT
>JABFEV010000700.1:0-53843 GCA_013618395.1 Fusarium domesticum | reverse complement strand
CCCCCCCCCCGCTTTCCACCTCTCTTCAGGATGCAACTGCCGGTTTCCAGTTTGAATTTTGAATCGAGTGATGATAGCATGAATGGAAAACGCTGACTTTGAACATTGAAAAGATTTCTACTACCGTGGAACCCAAAGAATACGATGAATCGGTTTCCTTCATACACCAACCATCAATTCGAGGATACTTGACACCTCCCCTTCCGTTCCGAGTTGGTTGCATTGCTGACGGGAAGGGTTGTTCTCTGCCCCGGATGTGACAATAGCCAATAGCAAGAATTCCGAGGTGCCATCCCAAGAGAGGACTTCCTGCCAAATGCAGCAGCCAAAGCCCTGACTGCGTTTTACCCTTAACCTTCTTCCCAGTTGGGCGCCGCCTTCCCCCCCAATGTTGCGAGACCACGTAAGTCATCTTCCACAAAAGACGAGTCTGCCAGAATTAACACCGTTTCCTGTTAGCGAGACTCAAGAGAAGACTTCGCCGTTCGCGCATACTCGATAACTCGTCGGAAATCTACATGCCGCCAGGTCTTTTGTCCGCCTCTTGCAACGCCCTCCCATCCGCGATGCCATGACCCTCGACTTGGCCTAGATTACCTCCCACGCACTGCAAGGGCACAGAACCAATCCCGCCAGCAACTCCCCCACCATCACTTCCGACCTCTAACTGCGCATCCTGCATCCCGTAATAGTATGTAACAAAACCAAGCCTCCCGCAGCGTGGTCTCTCCCAAC
Organism: Fusarium domesticum; assembly: GCA_013618395.1. NCBI lineage: Eukaryota > Fungi > Ascomycota > Sordariomycetes > Hypocreales > Nectriaceae > Fusarium > Fusarium domesticum. Next base: position 53,108 of record JABFEV010000700.1, on the reverse strand, counting down.
TTGCTCATCGATGTGACACAAGGCTTGGATGGAGGGGGCGGGTTGCCAGGCAGGTCAGGTGACACGCAGGGAGGGGAAAGGTAGGAGAGATGAAACCCTGACAACTGTGATTCCCGTCTTCTTCATTACCCCTTCTCCCTCGCTGTTCGTGGCTCATGGCTCATGTCGATATTCGCCCTGTAGAGCCAACAACTCCAAGTTCAGATGTGCTGTCGTGCGGCTCAAGAATGGCGGCATTCTTTCGATCTAACCATGAAACGAACAAGTGGTGGAGTAGAGTGGACCTCGAAGAAGACAGGACGATCCGATGAGTGAGTAAAAGAGTGCAACGATGATCCTATAAACAAGTGGTATAACATTATTCTGACATCTCATTAGATAGCATCTGTCGACGAAGGACACCGAGTATGTTGCAACCCTTCTCCTGCTACAGACTCAACAGCCTAGGTCACTTCCTCGACCTCGGATACCATCCTGGGGTTTTCCTTTATGGCTGGCTATCGACATTGCATAGCCTGATATATGAGGAAAGGCCCGCTGCTTGGTTGACAGCACCTTGTGCATGCTGCCCAGGGGCAGGATACATGCAACAATAACATGCACATCAGGAATACACGTTACTATCAGCGTCTCAGTTGACATATTTTACCATGGCCAACTCACTCGAGCATCACAAACGTCGATGAAGTCGTCTTTGCCCTAGCAGAGTCAAGCCTCAGTACCGAAGCATGAGTTGAGTTATCCGTTAACAAGGCTTTTTAACGCAATGGCTTTTCGTCGACATCGATTTCGAATGAACTATGCTGAGCTCTGTCCCTTGCCCTGTCTGTTCACAGGAGCGGACGAGACCATACCGTGGAGACCCGTCTCAAGTGCCAGTCTCGTCATCTTCACTCGGAACAAATCCTATTTAGGAATTCGCCGTGCTTCATGTCACTGGCATAATATCGAATCGACAAGAAGAAACCGTTGCATGTCGAGTCGTTTTGCCTATCGTCGTTGTCGCTATCGTTTCTTGGTCGATCGTTTTCGGGGAGCATTCGACAGGCACAGATGCCAACGCCAGTGCAACTGATGGTTGCGAGCCTTCTCTCTCTCTCTCTTTCTCTCTCTCTCTCTCTCTCTCTCTCTCTCTTTCTCTCTTTTTCTCTCTCTCTTTCTCTCTTTTTCTCTCTCTCTCTCTCTCTTTTTCTCTCTCTCTTCCTCTTCCTCTTCCTCTTTCTCTCTCCCTCTCTCCATATTCACTTGAATTTCTTCATCATCAGCGAGTTGATGATATCCAATGTCGAAGCCCAAAATCCCCAAAATGGTTGGCGCAGGTTGACTCTGGTTTTAACACCGGGCATGCTAAATGCTCGAGGTATCCCAGGTCAACTGGATTTCTTATTTTTTAGGTGGATTTCCGTTGCCTTACATACCTCTTGCCTGCTCCACCCAGGATCCGCTAGCTGAAGAATCTTGCTCTTGATCCACCCCTGAACCCCAAACCTCCCCTATCACGATGCGTTATTGGCATGGGAAACGGTCCCAAAGCTAGTACCATGCTCGCCGGGTGCAAGTTTATCACCGTGTAGGAATCTATCCTCAGCCAAAAGCGTGCAACATCCTGCCTGGTTTCGCAGGCGCTCAAGTGCCCAAATTTGACCGCTTCATTTGCTGCAGCGCTTGCTAGGCACAAGCACTCGCTGGCCGGGTCAATTCGGTTAAGCTGCTACATAAGGACGAGTTGTCCTTCAGCGAGCTCGGCTAAGGCGCCAATTTCCCCGGTCTACGGGAGCTCGACCAGCATCCATCAATTGCCTCATCCGAAACATGTATCGATTACAACTGGTCTCGCAGAGATGCATGAGCATGTCAAAACTCAATTGAGACTGATAAGGTGATGCAACTATTTTCTATCGTCATTTTACGTATCTTCAATCACTGTCAAGTCGACAATTCATTGGGCACATGTTCATAATGAAATAGGAAACTTGTTGATGCAGTTTGAAAGAATCGGGATGAATGAGGCTTTTTATTTTACAAGTCGATCCCTGGGAGATGCGCAGAAATTCCCCAAAACTACCATAGAGACATGTCTATGATGACAATATTCTCTCCCAGTTCTCTATCCCGTCTATTACAAGACAACCTTCCCTCTATCGTGCAAGCTGGCAGCAAGTGCATCAATGTCAGGCCGCTCCGGGCACTGAATGATGACGTATGCTCAGCAGCCTCCTCCGTATCATGAGCTCGATCATTCGGCACGAGCCTACCCAATTGGCTGGGAAACAGCTTAGGTCTGAAGGGAAAAAAAGTTAGTTCGGATGCCGAGGCTGCGGTCGGAGATAAGGGTTGACATACGAACTTGGCCATGAGGGCAACCATCAGATCGAAAAGACCAATGGCCTCGACGAAAGCGAAACCCAGAATGGCGTAAGAGAAGAGCTGGCCTCGGAGGGCGGGGTTGCGGGCAACACCGTTGATGAGGGCAGCAAAGACGAGACCGATACCGATACCAGCACCGGTAAGACCGACGGCGGCGGTACCCATACCCAAGTTCTTAGAGACCTCAACCATGGCCTGAGCAATCTCGGAGGAGTAGGCACGGCGCTGGACCTGGAAGGCGTTGCGGCTGGTGGCCTGGAGAAGAGTCTGGCGCTTCATGGCCTGGAGGGGAGTGGCAGCGCCTTGAATCGATTGTGAGCGAATTGATCTCGAAAAGCGAACGTGGACATCGTAATTGACCGAGCCGGGCTCGATGGCAACTCATTGAAGCTCAATTGAGCCCGATGGCGATGAGAAAAATTTTGCGGCAGCAAAATGTGACTTACCAGAGATGGTTCGCTTGCTGGCGGCAGCGACGGGAGCGCGCACAGCAGGACGGGCGGCCTTAACGGCCATCTGGGAAGCCAGGCGGGAAGCGAAGACACGAGTGGAGGCCATTGTGACGGTTGTGTGAGGGGAGATGGTTTGAAAGATTGAAAGTTGAAGAGGCTGACGAGAGGTTTAAAGAAAAGAGATACGGAGCTCAAGCACGAGACGGCAATGGAAGAAGGAAAAGGGAAGAGAAATGGGCTGGAGCCGGGAGAGAAAGTGAGGATAGGTGGGCCCACTTGGGTGGATAGAGTCAGGGGGTGTGAGGATGTCAGCCGGGGCAACGGTGGTGAGAAGGGGAGAGAGGTGTCAATCGGGGGGTACGAGACATTTTTCTCTACTACGACGGGGGGTTCCAGTCAGTTTGGAACTGGCTGAGAAGAATCGACAGCGACCCGGACGAAGCAAGGCATTGTGCACCTACTACGAATGTCACCACGGCGAGATTGCTTGTGAGATCTACGACTCTATCGAATTGAATGCACATGAGCTTATCAGACAAACTACAAGGACAACAGCAAAAGGGAGCAACAGGGAAAAGGAGGGCAGCATAGCTGCGTGCGAATTTGAACAGGGGGTTTGGCTCAACACGGGCTGGTTAGCCATCGGAGGAAGTCGGGTGGATGCTTTTGCCAGAATGCCTCGACGTGATTGCACCAAAACGTGTCTGGGTGTCGTTGGTGTCGAAGCGTGTGTTGACTGCCTGAGGCTTTTACAGTCGGAGGAACACCCTTGGCGGGTGGACCATGAATCATGGCCAAATAGCTATTATGGGGAGCCAGCCAAGGGAGCAGGCTGGTAGAATTGGTACCTCAGGTAATCATAGGCTTGCTTCTGGTTTTGGCTGGGATGAGCGATGGAAGGCACGCAACAAATTGAGAGAAATCTCGGTACAAATGGGGAGGACAAGACCGGAAGTTTGAGGACCCCTACCAGACCACGGCATGGCGCTCGGTCCCAACAAGAAAGTTGCTGGTGAAGAGACAAGGCGGCGGACAACGACGGCCCTTACCGGACTTCCGACAAGGACCAGCCGAAAGGACGGGAGTCTCACAACAACAAAAGATAGATGTCAACGATGATGGACAGAATGGTTTTTGATTCCCATTTCAAACGCAATGGGAAAAGAAAATTGAATTGGTAAGAAATCAACATTACAATCATGTCATGGCACGGCAATCGTTACATTCTCAACCTCAAAAGTACTCTCAGTATGACGACCAAGACTCTCTTATCCAGCTGGCGCAAAGCTTGCTGGTGTAGCTGTACAACAAGGCTCTCCCACTGTGCTGCGTGCAAAGTACCTGATCAAACTGTCAGAACGAACTTTGATGTCGAGGCAGGGCGGGCGGTCCGAGCAGGGCCTGGACGAAGGAGAAAGAAAGTTGGTATCAAATAGAAGAGGATGGCACACCCACTCAGCGATGGACGAGTACAGTAAGTCAACGATTTGACGCACAGTGAATATCGCAAAGCAACAAAAGCAAGGCTAGCCAGCTTCGTGACGAGAGGTTGACGAATTAGATGATGAGTCTTCCACGCGGGGTGGATCGATCGTAGGAGAAGCTCCTTGGCCTTAATATTTCGAGGGCCTTGATTCAGAGCTCAGGCCTCATGGAAAGGTGATGATCCCAGTGGGCGAGCGAGGTGAAATTAGGGTGCACTGAACGAAGCAAAGTTGATCAGTAAAGGCGGATCCCTTGTAAATTGCAAAGGGTCGAACTGCGTGGTGCACATGGTAGTTGTATTGAGCACAGTGTGTGGATTGACACATGTCAAATTTGAACTTGTCACGTCCCACCCCCCACCGACCTTGACTTTTTGACCCTCAGGATAAGACTCGATTGAGTCTGAATCATGAACTGCATCAATTCTTTGTCAACCTGTTGTTGCATCTGTGACGAAGGGCAATTCGGCATAGATTTGAGCTCTGGTACTGGGATAGAATGGTAGTTTGCTGATAACATATTAACAATCCCTCGGGCTTAATCTGTTTGTTATTTGTTGATCAGGACTATCATGGGAGATGATAGTGGATCAGACATTTCAGAACACGAAAATTTTTCCCACATTTCAAGAGGTGCGTATCCACACAAGGACAGTGTGCTGAGATATGCCAGAGTTCAATTGTGGCTGGTGATGAGCAAAGGCTTCTGGCTCCTGGACGAAGTCACTGGTATGGACCTCCGCTGGTATAGGGAGCCAAGGGAGCCAAGGGAGCCAAGGGGAAGCTTCGTCATGACGCAGCTACGCGCATCTATGTTGCATTTGGCTGGTTGTTGAAAAAAGTTTCTCTCATCAGAGACGACGCCATTGGCGATTAAATACTCTGGTGGCAGCGCCTCTGACATTCGCTATCGCAGCTTCTGACGATGCACGACTCGAGGAATTGTGGCCATCACCTTATTCTAGAAGCAATTGGATGTCGCGAGTGACAACAAGGCTTGGAGCTTCAAGCTTCAGGTGGCTTCACGGAGAGGAGAGGTCAAAGTTGGCTCAGGTTGAGTCCTGCCACGTCCATGGCCACGGGGCTAGAAGTGAACCATGTATTAATTGCGCTTGTGAGACACTGTACGGAATGAGCCACAGCAGCGCCACACATTAGCAGCTGCCTTCACCGAGATGAGATCTCAAGTCTGGAATCAAGATCTTGAAATCCCCCACAGGCTTTGCAACTTTGCACTGCATCCCCTAGAACTAGAATCCTGAACAAAATAGTTCTCCATTTTATGCTACAGGCATCTTGGTGGTATCCATCTCACTACCGCTTCGTCCTAGTAACGGTAAATAAAGTCTGGGGCCGGAAGGGTGTTTGAAAGCTGGAAAGCATCTACCCATTGTTTGCCGAGATTTGAAATTGAGATTGCCTGCCTGCTTTTTTTTTCCCCCTCCCTTTCTTCTCCTTCTGCCACGCCCCTTTGACATTTTCCCTGACTCAAAGTTCCAAGGCGAAAAAGTTTCGGCGCAAGGGGTTACAAAGAGAAGGCGGGGCGTGCGCTGGAAAACAAGGGGTAATCTCGGGTTGACGGGAAACCCGGTGGGAAAGAAGGAAAGAGAGAAAAATTGAAAAGCTGCGCTGTCCAAGCTCCTTGCCTTTTTGGGAAAGCTTCGGAAGAAGAGGGAAAGAACGAGCGGTCATCGGGCAGGGACGATGGGAAGAATGCGAACAGGTTATGGATTTGGGTTTCAATTGCAAGTGGAAGATGCTCTAGAAACATCAACACCTAATTCAAGACAACATTAAGAACCGTGGTACTATCCGTCCTGCTTCTAGTCCGCCGTTTGGCATGGTCCTGGGTTTCACGAATCGGCTCCCGAATGCCGGACATACATACGTATGCGCACGACCGAGAACGAGCTCCTTGCACTTTTGTAGCCTCGGTATCTTTTGACGATGGACGCAAGATGATCCAACATGATCCTCAAGCAAGGCATTGAGTGTGTCAAAAGGCTACTTTGGCTTCCCGGCACATTGGTATCTTGTATTATTCGAGCTTAATCGAAGGGGTATCACTATTGCAAAATAATATATACGTATAGCAAGCAAGTAAGACAGCACGAGATTCATCACTCGTTGTCTTCGCCAGTTCCGTCTTCTTCCTCATCCTCCTCTTCTTCAGTCGTCGGGGCCTTGATCGCATAACCCTCGACGAACCCAGCCGCGTCGCATAAACGTTGCAGGCTGATGCCGTGGTCGGCCACATAGCGTCTGACGGCCTGCTTGTCCACTCGTACCCGTGGTACCATCTTGACCTCCTTGACAGTAGCATCTTCTTTAGTACCCACCGCCGCCGCCGCCGTCTCTTCGAGATTTTCCTTGGTCTCTGCGTCGACCTCGTCCCTGGCCTTTTCCTCAGGTTTACCGGGTCCGATGCCAGCCTCGACGACGATACCCATGTCTCTCAGCACCTGAAGACAATCGTCTGGGTGAATCCACGTTGCCCGACTGCAATCGTTCACATCGACCAATACTTCTTTGCCCGTGCCATTGGCCAGGACATCGATGCCCAGCAACCACCGCGCGATCTCGCCTGCCCAATATCGCTTGTATCCCTTCTTGCCCAGGTCCGAGATGGGTTTCTCGGGGCCGCCCAGGATACCTTCGCGCTTCGAGATCTCGTATGAAGCGCCCATGAGGAGCGCGCCTAGACCCTTGCGCTGCCACGGCGGGAAGATGAGGATACAAGCGAGGTTATTGTTGTCCCAGGACATTTTCTCCTTGGAGAAGAAGCCCGTAATCTGTGGTGTCGGCGTCTGTTCTTCGGCCGAGGCGGGTGCGGGGGCCAGACTGAGAGCGGTGCTGGCCGATACCGGCTTGGCCGGGGGTGTATAGACGAGCAAGAAGTAGTTGAAGCCCGTAACATCGAAAAAGACTGACTTGTTGTCGAGGAAGAGCTTGGCAAAGAGGGATAAGTTCTGGCAAAAGAGCTATAGGAGTCAGCCATTAGGAGCAAATTCGTAGATCTCTTGTGTGACGCTGTGCACATTTCATGTAGACTTACCCCGTCCGTTTCTCCGTCCACTTCCCAGATGCTCCATTCTCCCTCATCCTGTACAATCTCCTCGACATAACGCACATTGCCCTCGCCCCTCCGCCTCTTATTACCAGGCGCTCTGACGTCGTGCGGCACAAGTACTTTCCTTCGGCCTTGTGGGTGAATGTAGATCTTGCGGCCTGGTATGTTTGCTCGTCGCCCACAAACGCGCACATGTCCCCACCACGCGACTAGCTCTTTTGAATACTTGAAGCAGCTCGGGCAGACGTATAGACGCTCCAGGACAAGAGGGTGGTCGCGGTCTTTGCGAGAGGATGACTTGCCGCCAGACTGGTCCTTCCCGCCCGCATCCTTGCTGCCACCCTTGTGAGCGTGCGCGGACGAGTCTCCCAGCACCTCTTTGCCGTAGTAGCTGGGGTACCAAGTGCGGAAGCAGATGTTGCCCAACACAACCTTGTCGATATTGCGGTCAGCTCGCAGTGGCGGTCGATCTGGGGGAGGCGCAGGAGGTCGTGGAGGATAAACGGGAGTTATCGTGAGAGGTGACGGGCGGTCAAACATGCGTGGCGGTTGCGCTGTCGGCCCATGTGGTCGAACGAGAGCCGAAGGGCGCTGTTGCGCATGAGGAACATGGTAGGTAATCTCTGGCGCAACCAGATCTGACTGTAGTCGGTTCGGGGGCGCAGCTTTGGCGGTTACAATGCTCGCCATGGCGGCTGGAGGGGGCTTTATTGTCGGACCCGGCTGTTCAGGGGGTGCCCATCGAAGAACAGGCGGGGATATCCGTGTCGTAGGCTGAGGCTGGGAACGGGTCGCCGAGGCCTGTTTTCGCGCGCTCTTCTGCTGCTCCGGAGACGCAGTATGCGTCTGTGTTTGAAGTGTACCTACCGCACTAGGAGACACTGGAGCTGCTGACCCGTTCTGCGCAGGCGCAAGAAAATGCGCTGGTGGTTTCGGTGGTATAACTGGGGTTTGACGCGTCGCCTTACGTGCTGGCTGCGCTTGGGTCGGAGACTGGATCGGCGGTGGTGGCACTCCCTCGAATGTTGGCTCGGCGGGTTCTTGATCTGGTCGCTTTCGCTTTTGAGGCATCGCTGAGCGATCCTCCCGTCGTGCTGATGGGTGATGACTATTCGTCTTCTTAAGAGTGAGATTTTTGGTGACGCGCAAAGTGAAGGATCGATCGTGGGGCTGGAGGGCCTAGGCCAGCCATGGAACCATCGGAAATAGTGGGTGGGTGATAATCTGTAGGCCTAACAACATGTGTCGAGTCCCTAAAAACACAGGATTTTTCTGATTCTACAACGAGTGTGTATGCTCTCAAAGACAGATTAGTCGATATGGCGAGGTACGCGACGCGGGGCAGCTTCAAAGATACGCTGTCACGTGGTTGCGATGCTGGAAAGAAGGAAGGTCGAGAGTAGAACTCTAAGACAAACTTGCAGAAAACATAATAAATTCATAAAGTTAGGTACCAAAACCGAGGACCTGAACAACATCACCATCGAACTATAAAGAATGATATCAAATCCCGGTACACACATTCAATAAAGCAAGTGCTCTTGGGAGCTTCGTTCCATCTTAATGTCGTTGCAGAGAGCAGCTTGGCGCATGGGCATTCATGACTCGATCCAACGTCTCGTCACCTTCTTTCCAATGCTTGACGAGTGTCATGAGCCGACGACGAGCCAGACCAGCATCACGGTTGCGGTACACGCTATCGATTTTGCGCACGTCTGTCTTGTCACTGACGACCCAGCGTTTCTCCTCCTCCATGAACCACTTGTACGATGTTTCCTCGCCGTAATGGGCTTTCACATTGGCGTACAGGTGCTCGCGAGTTGTTTTCTCAAGGTCGATATCTAGCCTAGTACGTTGAGAAGGATTGGTAAAGCGTGTGTCGACAGTGGGGTTGAATGTCGTACGGACACGAGTAAGGTCCGGCAGAATTGAAAAAGCAGCATAGTATACCACGTTGGGGTTTTGAAGCAATGCGTCAACGATCCTGGCAAGTCCAGGGACCGTAATGGGACAGTGTGTAAGACTGAGATATCTCAGGCGGCTCTTAGTGGTCAAGAGCTCCATGATGGCAGGAACCGCTTCATCATCGATGTAGTTGTAGGCCTGGCCAAGATCATAACTGGCATATGCCTGACCGAGGTCGAGAGCCTCTATTCCGGGGTGGCCAGTGGCAGCTTTGCAGAGCGCAGAGGCACCTTTGGTGCTGACGCCGACCGATTGTAAGAGCAGTCTTGTCAGATACGGTGCCTCTGGCAGTGCAGCAGCCAGAGCTTCAGCCCCTTCGTCTCCGAGCGGATTCAACGACATGTAGATGGACTCTACCCCGCAATGTGGTGATTTTAGGAACTCGCCGATGGCCTGCGCGGCTTCTTTCGAGATGCCGTTGCCATTGAGGTAGATGTTTCTCAATGATAGTTTCTCGCCCTCGCTGAGCCGATGCGCAGCCAGTCGGTTAAAGAGGTCGGCAACGCCCCGATTTCCGAGCTCAGTCTGGTCAAGATCCAGAGTCCGTAGGTTCTTGGCGCCAGTGATGAGGCGGCAGATGTCCTCAGAAGCACCAGGTCCAAGAGGGTTCCGTTTCAACCAGACGTTGGTAATGGCGTCGGACCGGACCATGGCATCGACGAGGATCTTGAGACCAGCCCCATCAATGCAGTTACCGGCCAGATACCAAGTATCCATGCGATCTGGCAGATCCTCGATGAATTTGGCCACCTCATGTGCACCAACTGGTCCGACGATGTTGTTTCCCAGTAGGAAATGTCTAACAAACGTGTTTGGCCGCAGGCTGTCCATCAACTTGCCAATATGGTCTGGACCAACAACCATTTTGCACAGATCCATACGACCATCCTCATACACGACACCTTTGCGGAACTCAGCACCTTTGACACCGTAATAGGGCTCTCCACGACCACCGTCTAGCTCAAACCCCTGGCCATCCTCATCATCGTTGAGTTCAAAGGTACCCCCGCTCTCAAGATGTCCCAGAAACGGGGCCAGATCGGCCTCGTGGGCGATCTCGACAGGCATGGGGACAGCTGGTGCGCCGTCGAGCGAGATGGGCTTCTTGGCAGAGTCCCATGGTCCTTGAGAGATGATACGAGCGGCCCATGCCGGAGCCTGTACTCCCGGAGCGGCACCACCCGATAGGCCAAAGGCCAAATGACCGTTCCGGCGAGTCGTCTGGAGCATGTCGTATTTGCGCTGGAGTGCGACCCAGGCACGAAGACGCACACGGTCAGCATCGTACCGTATAATGGCTGTCAGGGAACCCTCGTGGACGGGGTACAAGAACGGAGCGATGGCTGTAGCCAGTTCATGGCGAGCGGATCGTCTTCTTGGTAAATCGTGCAATACATCGTCAACGCGATGTTTGTCCAGAGGCAGTGCAACGATCTCATCGGCAGTATAAGGATGAGACGGGTAGAAATCTGGCCAGTGGGTGGTCAGGTCGTTGAGAGCTTTTCTGCAAATAGCAGCCAGCCGAACGACTGCTTCCATGTTGATGGGATTCTCTTTTGCATCCATGTGTTTATTTATTCGTGTGTCCTTGGGTTTTGTGTCCGATGTGGTAAAGGCTGACTCGGTGATGGGCCGGAGTTTAGTAGCAGTAACCATGTTGTGTAGTAGTTGTATTGTCGATAAAGTCTTATTTCTATGTGAGTAAGTTTGCTTGATCAGTCATGTAGTAAAGTCAGTATACAGGCGCTTATTTATATAACACATGTATAGCAAGCCATGTCCATCCAACAGCCCTACGAATGTAACTTGAATGTCTAGCAGACACTGCCACAGTCACGTCTCTCCAACGACACATGTACAAATGTCAACAAAAGGGCGTATGTACTCGGATTTGCTTGAGTCCTATCAAGTCTTCCAGTCCCTTCTCAAGGAAGCGCTCTTGCGTTGACATCCCAGAAGGATTCAGCTCTGTGCGTCAATGCGACGAGGCGATGCAAAAGAGTGTGTTTTGATTCCGATTGGATATCAAGTTGGGTCAAGACAAGGATATGGGCTGTTGGCGACTGTATATTGACAATGTTGTTAGATGTTGAATGCGTAGTTGACTCTGGGCAGCTAAGGAAGAGTCATGGCTCCACGTGATGTAGATCCAAGGGCGTACAGGTTGACGATCTGTATGATCCTTCCTAGGTATCTATCCAAGAGTGTGCCCGGACACATTCGATCGGAGAATAATGACAAGACTAGTCATCTAATACAATACGCGCCCGTTGGTAATAAACTACCGAGCATCTTAATTACCAAATTTTCATCTACTTAGGGTAGGCCCCCTTCTCATAACAAAACATCACGCACTCACAATGAATGCAGCATAAGCAATGTGAGCAACTCTAACGTCTCACTTGTTCCATCTCTCCATCACCGTAGCTAGTATCTAATACACATGAAGGGTCCCCTATTACATCCTCGCAGAAAACACCCTTCCTCCTCCCGTTGTAACCCCAAAACTTCGTTCCACCTCTATCATGGCCCCAGCACCCCCAACCCTTCTAAGCAAACTCACGTTACCCATGTGTCCACTGGTAATCAGTATAACCCTGCAGCCTAGAGATATCTCGTGGCCGTCCTGGCACCAATATGTGCAGTAAAATACAGCCCAAGAGTAAAGGGAAAGCCTCGGTATTTGCCGCACCAGCTGGAGCATGTTTAGATACCGTCAAAGTCGCCGCCAAGATCGTCTTCATCCAGATCACCCTCCTGTATCTCCTTGGCCATTTCCCGCTCACGTTCACGCGCCTCTTGGGCGTTCTTGAGCTCAAGGCGGTGCTGGTTCATTGGGAATTGCATAGCCTGCAAAACATATGTCAGCTTCGTGCATCACAGCATTAGCAAGAGGGAAACAAACCTTGACACTCTCATCGTGCAGCGCAAGACATGCACGGATACGGTCGTGGAAGGCCTCGCCGGGTTCACGGGTCGCGTACACATCACCGACATCCTTGCTCTTCATGAATCCTCTCTCGCGATCAAGAGTCGCCTCAATGACACCGTCACGGATAGCCTTGGCCACGATATACTCAGCTGACTCCTCGCTACCGAGCTGAAGGCGGATGCAAATGTCTCGAAGAGAAATTCGCGAGTAAGACAGGGACATCATGCGAATACCAGTCTTGATAACGTTTTGCCGTAGACGAAGGATCAAGCTGTAAGTGCCGTCTCGTCGGAAGGTATCGGCGTGGTCGGCGATCGTTGTTTCGAAATCCTCAAGGTTACCCACTCGCACTGCCTTGACAAGAAGGAAGTATGGGTGGAGGGCAATCTCCATGGCAGGCTGTCGGAAGATGGCCCGATCAGGGATATCTCCCATCAGCAACTCGACCACATACAGAAGCTTGGTCGCCGTCTGAGAGAAACCCACGGCGCAATGGCTGGAAGGGGCCTTGCGGGTGGCCGCTGTGAGATGCTCGTGTGCTTCCGTGTATCGCAGCTGGATCGATCTAATACGGCCCAGATAGTAAAGGAAACGCGCCACCTGGTTGTTGACGGCGTTCTCGGGAAATTGCGTGTGCGAGACGAGCAGATCGGCCTGGTTGATATGCGAGGTTGACAAGTAGTTTCGCAGTAGCAGAACAATGACCGAAGACTGGGTGTCGACATCCTTGCGAAGCACCGCAGTCCGGAGAGCGGCGAGGAGTGTGGGTCGGAGAGCGACGACGGGAGACTGAGGAGAAGGAGGCAGAGGGGCAATGTGCTCGCAAAAGATGGAGTAGTAGAAGTACACCTTTGCAGACAGAGAGTCGAGCGTTCGGCGGTTTAGAGACTGGATTCGCCCAGAGAGGTACTTGGAGAAATCGGCGCCGCGCTGGTACTGCTTCGAGTCGAACAGGTAGACCTGGGTAAGGATACCGAGGAAGAGGTCGATCTCAGGGATGATGTCCTTACTTTCCTTCTTTGAGCCATTCTTGGCGGGGGTCTTGGAGGACTCATCGATTTCCATCTCACTTCCACCTTGGCGGCCAAGGGAAACATCCTCACGCTCGATAGCAGCGAGAAGCGGCTTAGCAACGTCGCTGGAGGCGGACGAGGCCGGGAAGGTCTCGGAAATGACCTGGGCGATGATATCGGGCGTCAGGCGCTTGCGGATGATGGAGATGGACCGCAGAGCACGGAGGGAGAATCTGGCGTCGAACAGGGCAACGGCGCGGTCTAACAAGGCAAAGTTGCTCTTGATGTCTAGTTTAAAACAGAGGTTGTCAGCGAATTGCTTGTATCACAGCGCATGAGCCTGATCCAGAGATGCTCACCTGCTACAGTCTGCACAACAGGGTCAACCTTGACCTCGCTATCCTCGTCGCCCATCATGACATCGCCCTCAGCATCAGCCGCAGCAGAGGGCTGCTTCTTGGACGGAGGAACAACAACCGTCATCTCCTCGTCATCGTCCTTGGTAGGCTTCTTGCCCTTGGACTTTGAGTTATCCGTCATTTCGACGTCCTTGTTCTTGTTTGTGCCGTTCTTGTTCGGTGTCTTGCTAGGCATGGCGACAGAGCTATGATGTGTGTCGTATGTGCTTCAAGTTGAGAGAAACCTTAACGAGTAGAAGCCAAATGGCGATGGAGGGAGAGACAAGAGAGTAACCCTTTGAGTCAAGCGCGAATCGGCTCGTCGCGGCGTCCGGGGGCAATGTTGCTCGAGTAGAGGTTCTGGTGTGATGATTTGTGAAAGAATTCCGCAAGTGCAGTGACGCCGTTATCGCTGCTCGTGACTCGCTGGGTGAGTTGCGTTGCAGAGAAGAAGTAGAGTTGAAGGTTGAGGTGCTTGTTGGCGGTTGCTTAGGCTCGTGCTTGTGGATCGTTTACGTGCGAGTTGCAAGAAGGTTCGAAGCTCTGGCTGGCTGGCCACTGGATGGACTAAAGAGATACTTACCATTAGGTGGTGTGTGTGGGCAAGTACAAGTACAGACAGGGTAACTCTGGTCCCAAACGCAAGGCAATAATAAGCCACGGCTCAGAGTTGTGGGTCAAAAGCAGTGACGTTTTCGATGTTGCCTGCAGCGCAATCAACCACCTGCCTACTACCCAGGTAGGTACCTGTCGAAGGCCTAGGCTCAGGTGGGCTGCTCAGCTTAGTACGACGCAGCAATTGGTGATGCTCTTATTTCTCACCAAACATGAAATGCATTTATTATAGAATCACCTCGGGTCATACATGTATTCCAAATTGGTTTAAGAAGCACTCACTATGGAAAGATATGTGTAAATTATCTAACTCGATCGTGTGTATCATCATTCACCATGTATGGAATGATCGTGTCTGTTCCTTCAATAGAGTCAACATCACACCCACATGTCACGTTCAAAGCCTACAACTTCATGGGCTAATACTCAGATATTTTATATCTTGTGATCTATTACTTCGTGCTAAACTTGCTACTGCGGCTGCAATCTTGAAAGCCACATTGGCAGGGCGAATCGTCCACCACTGCCAGGTCCCCTTTTCCCCGTCGTCATAAACCTCGACGCCTTTTATTCCGGGTATGCTCCCAACGCCAGCTGTTCGAAAAAGAAAAGCAAAATAAACCATCGATTCCTTTCATCTCATGAAATGAATGCAGATCAAAGATTCCAGATCCCTTGTCGCCATCCGGTTACCATCATGTTTCTTACTCGCCCTTGCCTGGCATCACCTTGGCCGCTTGCACAGCACTCATCTTGGCGATCCAGCCAGCCGAAGGTTGAATTTTGCGGACAGTTCGAAGTTCATCTGACGAATATCCTGGTACACGGATGTTGTACGTTCGTTCCAAAACGAGCTGGATATCTCGAATTTCAAGCACCTTTGATCCACGCTCCTTGGAGTTTCGGCATGCGGCGTGGAGCACATTGTCCACGAAGGAGTCGGCCATGTTCAAAACATTCTGCCCCAAATATTAGTAAACTCTCGTCCTATAGGTTTGTACCGTTTTGAAAATGCGAAAAACATACCTCTTCAACTTCCGGAGTCAGGAGGTTTGCATCTTGACTCTCGGCGGATCCTGCGCAAACCTGTCGAACAAGCTCATCCAACTTCTTTTTACTGAGTACGTGATCGCCCTCAGCTTCATGGTTGTATGCAGGAATTTTAGGGATCGCAGGCTGGTTCATCACTCCTCCCAAAGTTCCGCTTCCATGTGACATGGTAGGCCGTCCTGTATTAACACCACCTCCAACATAAACGCCATGAGGCACAGCAGTAGCCTTCTCCGGCAACTGTTTAGGAATAGGCATCTTCGATTGCATAGGCGTTTGCTGTGGCTGAGGGGGATGAGCATGTGGGTGTCCCTGAGATGATTGTGGTTGCTGAGGAACGTTGACACCCATTGGACCCTGATTCATAATGCCTCCAGGAGTGGGGGTTCCGTTTGCTTGTTGCTGACCAGGAATCGGTGCGCTCCCAGGGGTGCTCACTGCACGTTGGTTTGCAAGTGTCATGGCCGCCGAGTGGCTGAGGGCTCTAGTAGGCCCAGCGGCAGTGACCGGCAGAGGAGCTTGCTGAGGTGTTGGGATTCGCGCAGCCGCTTGTGTAGGAGTTCCAACTTGTCCCTGCGAAGCTGCTGAGGCGATCGCCGGGTTGATAGGTGCTGTGTGTGGCTCTTGTTTAATTACAGGTTGGGATTGAACTTGAGGTTGCTGAGGTGGTTGTGGAGTGCCGACAGGACGTGCTCGTTGTTGCTGTTGTTGCTGCTGTTGCTGTTGCTGCTGTTGTTGTTGTTGTTGTTGTTGCTGCTGCTGCTGCTGCTGCTGCTGCTGTTGAAGTTGGGCTGGAGTAGGAACTGGTGTGCCAGTGGCAGGCGAGGCCCGGCCAGTCGTGGCCGCCAATTGTTGTTTAGCAACCTCAACTGCTGCGTTGACAGGTACGGCGGTATTTTGAGGATTGGGTTGAGCGTTCTGCATCTGAGCAGCCTGAGCCTGAGCCTGAGCCTGCGCAGCAGCCTGTTGAGCCCCTTGTTGCTGCTGTTGTTGAGCAGCAACACCAGCCTGAGCCTGACCAGTGCCTCGCAATGAGTCTTGCTGCTTTCGAACACTGTCTACCCATTTGTGTGCATCCGAGTGGACCTTGAGTTGCTGCTCCTTTCTTATCTGGAGCTGTCGCAACTCCTCTTCCTTGAACGGGTTGCCTGCCTGTGCTCGATCATTGATGAGCTTATCAATCTGGGCCACTTTCTGCTTGCTGTTTTCCATCGTCATGAGAGCTCGTCCGTATCGTTCCTTAATCTCTTCTATCCATTTCGAAGCCTCTGGACCCGACTTCTCGGCGAGTTGCGCAGGTGCCCGGAATAGCATCTTGTTCACATGGGTGATGATGTGATCGGGGATCTTAACCCGTTGCTGAGAAGACGCCGCTTGCTGGTTCGGCCGAACAGCAGCCGTGTTTGCGGCCTGGGCAGCAGCTACTTGCTGTTGCGTCTGCTGCTGCTGAGGCTGCTGGGCTTGTGGTTGTGCCTGTGTCTGGCCTTGTGGTTGTCCAGGGACGGCAGCATTGGGTTGAGCGGGTGAAGGCCGAGGTTGAACCTGTTGAGATTGTTGTGGCTGCTGGACGGGTTGTGCTTGTTGCCCTTGCTGCCCCTGCTGCTGCTGAAGTTGCTGCTGCTGGAACTGTTGTTGCTGTTGCTGCCGACGCTGCTGGATCTTGGAGATGAGCATCTTTGAAAACTCAATGATCTTCTGTCTAGCAGCAATATGTTCCTGACTGTTTGGCGCTGAGCTGTTGGCTTTGTTCCAGAGACCCTGTAGACCCTGTTCGTATTTGGTCTTTTCTTCCTCGCTGAGCATTGGCAGGTTGCGAATCTGGGCAGGTTGATACATGGGCGGTGGTCTCTGCTGAGGCTGCTGGCCTTGTTGAGCCATTTGGTTGTTCATGATGCGACAGATACCAGGCTCTGATATTGGGATGGGTCGACGTATGTTCGTTCGATGGATGTCCGAGGAAGAGTGATGGTTCTAAGGACCGATGAGAGTTAAGTTGTGCAAGTGGATACAGCGTTGGCGATGGCGATGCCAAAGAGTATGATAGTTAACTGAATGGAGATGACGTCTAAACGCTGTATATGTTGTGAGTCGGAGTTGAGGCTCTGGAACCACAGCCTTGTGAAATGAAACTTGGCCGCGGTTCTTATAAATCAGGCTGCCTTCTACCAATAGATTGCGCGCGCGCGTCTGTAGTGTACTGGAAAGTCTTAGGGATTGGGGAAGCGCGACAGGACGTCGGAGATTCACTCGGGCCGGTATTAGTCACCCCAGGCCTTGAGAGTGGAGCTGTTTAGAACTGGGGATCCAGGCTGATGGGGGCACGTTACGGAGGAACCATGAAGCATTGAAGGTCCTGTGGCACGTCTTTTGACAGGCATTGGAGCTATGACCCCCGGAGGTTGCTGGATAATTTAGCCCGACTCCTGAGATCCAGTGCTGACGCAAAAGGGACCCGACATGCAGAAGAGCGTGCATAATGCGATTGTTAATTGGCTAACAGGTCATGATAGCTCCCCATATACATGGTCGGACTTGAAGAAACCGTGTTCGTTAGAATGCTTGGATATTAATGGGTGCGACAGAAACAATAGAATACATTGGAAACTGAAGGCATCAGCAACTCCCTGCGCAATCAACTTATAGTGGGTTATCGTATCTAACGGCAACCTCAGTAGCTACCTAGCTGTTAGGGAGTAGTATATGTTCTGTTGTGATTATCCCCAACATTTACAAGGGGTCCAGGGCAGCTTTTCCTGGGCAATTTCACGGGGTCTTTTCATCCATCCATCCCCCATCTCCACCCGACCGGTCCCTTCTTCTTCCCTCTTGCTCTTGCTTCCTTTCATCATCTTCCTTTCTTGATCTTTGTATCAATTCTTGCTTGTCTGTTCCACCTGGATCTCCTTTTCTATCCTTTTAATTCCTCTGTATGCCCATCCCCCCACTTTACTGCGACTTGTTCTTTTGCTGACTGATATTCAACTACAGCAAACCGTCCCTCTCGTCATCATGCGCTTCTCCACCATCCTCTCGGCTCTGCCCGCTGTTGCCTTTGCTCAGGACTCTCCTGTCGAGCAGTACAAGGCCCAGTTCCAGAACTTCATCGGCCAGATGGGCTCCTATGTCCCCAACCCCGGCCACCATGATCCCATCGCTGCCGCTGAGGCCAAGGCTGGCTCCATGCGATTAAACGTTCTCACTCTCGAGAACTGGCAGCAGACCCTTTACGAGCCCGTCTCTCCCGGCGCCACCACCCCCGAGGAGTGGTGGGTTCTTGTCTCTGGTGGAAACAAGACCTGCTTCGGTACGTTTGGCTCGTGGACGGCACATTGCGACATGATGCTCGCGCCAATGCGACCTTTATAATACTCGATAATCAGGGCTAACACACAATTACAGGTCACTGCGGCAAGGTTGAGCAGGCATTCAACGAAACGGCTGCCAAGTTCGCGCTCCTCGATAACGCTCCCCACGTTGGCTACCTCAACTGTGACAACCAGCCCGTTCTCTGCAACGCCTGGTCTGCCGGTCCCGCCACCCTCTATGTCATTGACATGCTCCCCCAGCCCGCCATCAACGAGATTTACAAGAAGCGCGTCAACCTGACCACTACCACCGCTGAGACTTTTACCTCTTGGCACGAAACCGGTGTAAAGGAGCACCTGGAGCGTATTGACCCCGAGGGCTTCTTCCACCCCTTCAACGGCAAGCTCGCTCAGTTTGGCCTTGCTGTTCCCTTTGGTTACGTTATGTGGGCTTTCGGCCTTGTTCCCAACTGGCTCTTCATGCTTGTTGTCTCCTTCGGTAGCCGAACCATGATGTAGGTTCTGCAATTCCTCCCGGACATCCATAATACTAATATCGACCAGGTCCCGTCGTATGCAGAACGTGGGCGGTGCTGGTGCCCCTCAGTAAATGTAGTCGATTTCCGGCTGCCGTTGTAATGATTGGATGGGAGGTTATTTTTTTCTCGTTACAAAATAGGGCGAATGTGTTGGGCTCTGCATTGTAAAGAGATGCAAGCTACATGCCCATGGTATGTTTGATTAGGTCGGAGCTTTTATCCGTTTTGATTTATGTACGCACCTGTTGAACTGTTGAAAAAGAGCATTTGTAATACCCTGTCATTTAAGACTTGTTCTCACACGCTGTCTCCATGTTGCCGAGGCCATCGATAATCTCATCCTTGATCTGTCCGTTGGCGAATTTGCTGTATCGTAGATCACTTAGCCCGCCGATTGTCTGTTTGACCGACTCGAGCAGCGCAGCTTCCTCCTCCTTTAGCTTCTCAAGCTCAGCTTCGAGAGCGCCTATTGCGCCGTCCAATTCGGGAATCACAGAGGCAAGGCTGTGCTTGGCATTTGCGGCGCCAGACACATTGCCAAACAACTGCGAAAATCAGTAGGTCATTCACCGTATTATAGGATGGACAAGAACGCACCGCGCGCTCCATCTCAATCTCAGCATCCACATCCTCCCTCTCTGTCTCCCGCCGTGCCCTCACAACCTCGCGACGCATCACCACCCCACGCCTCGCCTCGACGTCTATATTTTCCGCTACGACGTCTAGCAGCATGGTACGTTGGACTTGTAGGTCGCGGAAGAGGGAGCGGACTTGGGGTGACGACTGTAGGGGGCGGGGGAAGAGTGTTTTAAACTGTTCTAGGGTGATGACCGCGGTGAGACTCGAGGGCTGAATGAGATAATTCGCGAGGAGCTCGGTTTCGGTAGGGGCCATGGTCGTGGTTTGTTGCGTTGAGCTGCGGTGGAAATACGGTGCGAAGGTGTCTGTGTTGGTGGTCCTCGAGTAACACGCGTCTTGACATTTGGAAAACGCGTTAAGTGAGGGAGACCCACTGACACAGTACAGTATCAACTATTATACATAAACAGTGTATGGGTCCTATCAACAACATGGACTAGCAGCTTGGATTCGGATGTGCATCAGGAGCCGAGAATAGAGAACATGTTGGCTTTAACTTCGTCATTTAGCATTCAATCACTTTTGTTCTATTTCCACGAGTACATCGCATCATACCCAGATTTCCTTCCACAGGCTATGCAGCTTCCCAAGTAAAAAGACGACCCAACCCCTATTTCCCTTTACTTGGCTGCACCACCTCGACCACCAACAGCACCAACAGCTTCAAGCTGAGCCTCGCTGAGATGAACCTCAGGAAGAGCTCGGCCCCTGCCAGTAGGCCAGGTGACGAACTGTGTCTCGGCCAAAAATCGAAGGAATCGTCCAACATCCTCCCGTGACACTCCGTAGCCTGAACTCTCATCAACACCCGTCCAGTTCTCTGCATCTTCCTTTAGGATCCTGACGGCGTTTCGGTCGTCTAGCTCAGGGGCACGAGTGTTGGCAGGAAGGTCGCCTACACAGAAGTGGTACAGAGGCATCAGGGCGTGCTGCTCCAAATCCTTCTCCTGCCCACCGGCCGACACATACCTCTCAAGCTCATCCTTCCACTGGTCATAACTGACCTCGGGGATCTTGTAGCCATAGTACTCAAGAGCTGACAGGTACTCGTTCATACGCAGGCGGGGATGGCCCGTCACGTGAGCAACGTGGACGCCGCTGGGCAGGGGGTTCAGGGCACTTGCAACAACGACGCGCGAAACGTGGTTGACAGGGACTGAGTTGACCGTGTTGACAATGTGAGGTCGCACGCCCAGCTGGATACATCCCTTGAGGATACGGATAAGGAAATCATCCGTGTTACAAACTCCTGTCTCGATGTCGCCCAAAATGTAGCCAGGTCGGACTACAGTGCCACGAAGGCCTCGCTTGCCTGCCTCACGTACAAGCTGTTCTGAAACCCACTTGGTCTGACCATAGCCCGTTCCAAGGCCTACCCGACTCCCCATCATGTCGTCTTCTTCGAGGACAGAACCCTGGCCGGTGCTGACCTGCTTGTCTGACAGGTTGACGTAATGATCCGTGTCAAGAACACTGGTAGAGCTGACGAAAGTAAAGGTCTTGGGTCTACCCTCGCTGCACAGTCTCATGGCATCGATAGTAGAGTTGACGTTGGCTGTCATCATGTCGGCATATCTCTTGACCCAGTGAACCGTGGCACCATTGTGGATAACAACATCAACTTCATGGGACAGAGTCTTCCATACACTTGACTCAATGCCCAGCTGTGGCTTGGAAAGATCTCCAACGACACAACTAAGGCGAGAAGCCCACTCATCTTGCCAGAGACCATAGCCCTCAAGCGAGCGACGAAGACGAGCCATAGCACCCTTGGGGTCCTTGACGCTACGGACGTGCGCAATCAGTCGAAGCTTACGGCTAGTCCGCTCAAGAACATCCTTGATCAAGTAGGCTCCCAGGAAGCCAGTAGCACCGGTAAGGAAGACAGTAGGCTGGGACTTGGCGCGGAAGTTGGCCGGGTCCGCCGTCTGGTACGACTTGGGAAGCTGCTGGAGAAGCTCATCTAAAGAGCGAGCGTATTCAGGGTCTTGGTCCTCTGCCGAGTCGGCAGGGCCATTGCCGAGCTTCTTGTCGACCTGAGTACTGAAGCCAGCAAGGCTTGGGTGCTCATACAACGCATTGATGGAGACGTTGGCACCCATGGCCTTGCGGACCTCTAGGAGCATCTGTTGAGCTAGAAGACTGTGGCCGCCAAGATCGAAAAAGTCGTTCTGAGCAGTGATGGTCTTGGCGTTGAGGCCTGGGATGAGCTCGGCCCAGCACATAGCCACAGATCGCTCTGTCTCGGTCAAGGACTCCCATCGCTGAAGATCCTCGTCTGATGCATCCTGTGTCTGCAGAGCAATATCAGGGAACGGCAGGTTAGGCTTATCAACCTTACCATTGGGGTTTAGGGGCAGTCTCGCAAGGACAATATAGGTAGTCGGCACAGCATAGCTAGGGAGTCGACCCTTAAGATGCTCTCGAACCTCTATTTGCATGCGTCGGAACCGCTTGAAGTAGACCTTGGTAGGTCCAATGTCCGTGCCTTCATCTTTGACGTCCTCTATTCCTTGAGCTTGCAGGAATCGAGGCCATTCGTCGAGTTCTGGGATGATATAACTCACGAGGATAGGTTCCTCGTTCTTGTCTCTTCGCACCATGGTCTTGCAATCTCTGATCAAGGGACTTTGGCTGAGATTGCTGTCGATATCATTGAGCTCGATTCTGAAGCCACGGATCTTGACCTGGTCGTCGGCCCTGCCAGTTACCTCAACATCACCAGAATCGAGATAACGTCCCAGATCACCAGATCGGTAGAGCCGATCTCGAGGGCCGCTATAGTATTTGCGCCAAGGCTCATCCTTGCTCGCCTGTTGATCCGCCTCAGCCCACTTCTTGTTGTCGATGAACCACGAGTCGACAAACTTTTCTGCATT
This sequence comes from Fusarium domesticum, assembly GCA_013618395.1. Taxonomy (NCBI): domain Eukaryota; kingdom Fungi; phylum Ascomycota; class Sordariomycetes; order Hypocreales; family Nectriaceae; genus Fusarium; species Fusarium domesticum. Next base: position 30,400 of record JABFEV010000700.1, on the reverse strand, counting down.
CTTGGCGGGGTCTCCCCGGTAGCCCTCGGCCAGACCAGCTGCGCGCACGTAAACTTCACCGGTCTCACCAACAGCGCAAATCTTGGTCCGGTCCTGTCTGTCAACGACGAGCAGTTGGACGTTCTGCATGCCCCTACCAGCGGGGACAGTGTCCTTGAGCTTATCCAGGAAGTCAGGCTCCTTGGCGTGACTGGGAATCTCGTAATAACTGACGGCACGTTGAGTCTCAGTTGTACCTGATTGGAATGTAAGCATTCGCGAACATGGGTCAAGTGAGCAACTGAGCTAAAGCCCAGGTTGGAGTACTACTTACCATACATGTTGATGATGTTCACATTATCAGCCAGTCGCCGGAGGCTGCGGCAGTCTCGGGTGGTAAGAACGTCGCCAACAAAGAAGGCGCTCTGTAATGAGGGAAACTTGGCATTAGCACCGCCAACAAGAATTTGTCCCATGGCGGGGGTGAGATGGGTGACGGTGGGCTTGTGCTCCCGCATCCATTCTGCAAGCTTCTCGTGGGCAATATCCTCCTTAGAAGGAACGAGGAGTTGGGCTCCAAGGAAGAGAGGAGTAAAGATATCTCGCTGCACGGGATCGTGAGCAATGCCAGAGAGCAGAGTGAACTTGCTCTTCTCAGAGAGGCCAAAGGTCTCAGCCATCCAAGGGAAGTAATGACAGAGACTGAAGTGACGGCCCAGGACACCCTTGGGTCTGCCCTCGCTACCAGAGGTGAAGGACAGAGTGGGATTGCTGTCAGGTCCAACCAAGACGTCAGGGCCAGAAGCAGCCTTGGAGCGGACTTGAGCAAAGACATCAACACCGTTGATCTCGCCTCCGGAGAGGTGACCGTCGTCTCCGATACGGAGAGAGGGGACTTCAGTCTTGAGCTTGAGGTCATCGTCAATGTATCTTCGCACAAGAGGAGCGAGCGGGCCGGCCTCGTCGGTGGCCTTGGCAATGTTGACAAGGGCACAAGGCTGTGCGACTTCGAGATAGATCTGCTGTCTGGTAGGCGGGTAGAGAGGGTCTAGAACACTCATGGTAGCACCCGAGGCCTTGGAACTGGGTCAGTTTGGGTTGATACTGGAGGGCTTAAAGATGTTAATGACATACCAAGGTGCCCATGATTGCTACTACCAAGTCAACAGACCGATGCGCCCAGATCATGACGACGTCGCCATTGGATACACCAGCCTCATGGAGATGGTGGGCCAGGGTATTGGAAGCTTCATAAATCTGTTTGTATGTGAAAGTTCTCTCGGGAGATTCAGAAGTCTTGGTCTCGACTACACAGACTCGATCAGGATGCTGCTGGGCATTCCGGCTGAAGTGTTCCTGAATAGAGCCAGTGTAGCCAGACCAATTGAGGTCAGTGGTGGGATCGGGCAATTGAGCCATGTTGGAGAGCGGCCTGTGATTAAAGACGAGGCCAAGAACGCTCAAAGTCCAACTGGGGATGGTATGAGAGAAAAAGATTGAATTGAGTTGTAGAAGGTCGAATGAATCGAGACTGAAAGTTGCATCATTGAGGGCCCCAAAAAGTTTTGGGCCAAGTGTAATTCGTCCAATTGACTCACCGTTTGTTTGCGAGATCGGCTCAGCGGGGAGATAGTTAGGTTCAGCTCAGGTACAGCGAGGGAAGGCGGGAGAGGTCTGAGGAGGGGCAATTTGAGTACCTCTTATCTTATCAGTACGCCTGCTTGACCCCTGGTCGTTAAGGCTCAGGTATAGGTGCACGCGTCGCGTAAAGTGGAGGAAGGTAAAATCCGGGCTTTCGGGCCTGTTGAGTTAGAAGAGACGCGCTCCACTGTGCTGTGAAATTAGGAAAACACTGTATCACACTCGCGGCTCATCTCAATCAAGACCTTGGCTCACCATCTCAATTCTAGCTTCACATTGTTGAGACCAAACAAACAGTTCAGGAAATTCTTTTTATTTTCTATCAACATTTGGTCTGCCGGTGATAAAATCGATATCTTATTCTCTTCGGCTTCCTGTATACCATTCAACTATATCTGGCTCATCAACGTCCCTCATCATGGCACCTACGCGCCAACAGGCAGCTTCGCCATTTAGCAAAGATGAGAAAGTTTTATGTTTTCACATGGACATGCTCTACGAAGCCAAGGTGATGGACGTGCAGGCAGTAGAGAAGCCCGGAGATGGCTACCGCTACAAGGTTCATTACAAGGGCTGGAAGAACACCTGGGACGATTGGGTACTTGTCGACCGCATCCGGCCTTTCGACGACGAGCACAAGGAATTAGCAGCTCAACTTCACGCTCAGCTCAAGCACAACATGGCGAGGAGTGCGAAACAGCCCAAGAAAGGTCTTCGAAGCGGCCCCGAGTCGGCGCGAGTTAGTGAGGAGCGCTCAGGCTCTGCGACGGTTCAGGGGGGCAGGGGAGGTCGAAGGACCAAGGACTGGGAACTCGAGCAGGTAAGAAGAAGAAGTTTCTATTTTGTCACTTTCAACCCTGTTTTGCGTTCCATCATATGCCTCAACACTGAAGAGAGCGGGTATGGCCTTGAAGTACTTTCGCACATTCACAGCCTTTGCAGCCCTCGTCACGAAGCGACTCAGTTGGTCATTTCCTTAAAGCACAAGTCGGTGTTGTTTTTTGTGTCATGTGGCTTCATAATGAATCTTCTAGCACTGGCAGACAAAAGTCGGCTTGTACGGCCTCGTTCATGTGGTCATGGCCCTTTAAACTGCCGAACCACATTCTGATATAGAGATGTTGGGCATTGCTGGCATCGAGTGTTGCTTATCCCTTCGTCCCCCTTCTTACGGTCAGTCACTCCAGTGCCTCTTTCCGCTATCAAAATTGCATCTCTGGCCGCATCCTTCCTTACCGAATTCTCCTTGCTGCATCCTCCTTTCCGCAACCTTCTTTTCACACAAACCTTGGAAACTCTCCTTCCTTTTCTTTCCTCCCACCTACCCTTTTCGCCTTCTCATTCTCTCTCTCTTCATCATATTTATATATCACCCTTATCTGGCGCTTCCATTTTCACTCCTTCCTGAGCACCACTCCTTTTCCTTCCTGGCTACCATGTCTAGAAAACCTCTACGCTCTGCGAAAAGGAAGACTCGCCACGCAGATAACGCACAAGATGCATCATATCGCCTGAGACTGGCCGAAGCTCAGCTGCCTGAAGATGATCTCGCAACATGCCCTTCAAAGGGGCATCGCTATGTCACTACTTCTGGGAAAGTCTTGTCAGATGGACGTTATGTCCTCCCTCTCAGTAGCTCTCGCCGTTCTCGACCAAGTCATGCCGCAACCCCTAAACCCAGAGCCAAACCCAGAGCCAAATCAGAGCGTTATACAGGTGCTCTCCCAAAGCTGGTAGAGGCATGTTCCCAAATCTCTTCATCGTTCATCGTGACCAAGTGGCCTGTCAAGACGCTTCAATCCTTTCGATACTGTGCGATCTAGGCTATGATCGTGTGCTAACAGTTGCTATAGGAGGATGCTTTTCATAATAAGCCAATGATCAATCTTCCTGTTCCGGATCACATTCAAGCGATGCTGGTAGATGACTGGGAGAACATAACCAAGAACAACCAGCTTGTCCCTCTCCCCCATGCCAAACCAGTCAACAAAATTTTTGAAGACTACCTTGCCTATGAACGTCCTCACAGAGAAGAAGCATCATCAAGTATGGATATTCTAGAAGAAGTCATTGCTGGTTTCCGAGAGTACTTTGACAAGGCACTTAACGGCATCTTGTTGTACCGGTAAGTTCCTATTGGGTCCCTGTATAGTCATGAACAGAAGCTGATGGTTGGGAGTTTTGAACGCCATCAATACATGGATCTCCGTAAGCTGTGGGATAATGTCGAGCCAGATTCAGACATTCAAAGCGTCAGCGATGTTTATGGTGCTGAGCATCTGGCTCGTCTGATCGGCATGTATTCCTTGCTTGCTGTATCCGTCACCTGCTAACTGTTTACAGTTTCATTGCCCGAACTGCTTGCCCAGACGAACATGGACCAACAGTCCGTGTCCCGCCTTAGAGAGGAGGTGGGCAAGTTTACTGTTTGGCTTGGCCGGAACTGCGAAAACTACTTTGTCAGCGAGTACGAAACTCCCTCTCAGGAGTACATTGACAAGGCTCGTACCTTTTAAATAGATGAGATGACCCGAGAGGTAAAACAAGCTCATGGGGGAGGGGCTTTTGAGATCAGAGCATCTTGACTTGGAGATACTGGAAAGCAGATGCTGTTGGAGTATACGAGGTCGCAGGGCAGACCCGTTGCCTTTCTTCGATATTGAAAAGGGGGCTTGCTGTAAGCACTCTTGAAGCCCTTGTTTGGCTGAGTTGGGGAACATCACAAATTTGTAGGATAATGTGCGCTTATTACTACTTTTTCTAATCTTCCATGCTTTAGCCCAATGGGCCGCCATAACTTCATAAGATGTACTCGACTACAGCCACGAATAGGGGAAAATTGCGGCCAAGGCTAATTGCATGGTTTATGGTAGTCAATTGCGATTTGTGATGCCTCCACCCTCAATCCTCTTATTCGCTCCGTCAGCCCGTCTTTTATACAGGATGTCATTACAGTATAGTACAATCCGTCCACAATCTATCATTCTTTCTCGCCTTCCCAATTCAAAACCTCTCCCTTTCCCAATTCTACCTCACATCCTCGGCACAGCCTTCTCGATGTAGAATCCCGTGTCCGGCGTCCTCTCAGCCTTGAGTTCCGGCTTACTCTTGGGCTTGGCAACCTCTTGCACGCGGACCAGCTCCTTGACCTTTAGGATCATGCCGGCGAATTGGGGATGCACGGGGTGGAAGACGGTCTGCATGCGGCGGCGAAGGCCGAGAGCTGCGAGGACGCCGCGCGTTCGCTCGGGGAGGCCGATGGCGGAGCGGTGGAGAGTGATGCGAAAGTAGGACATTGTTGATACTCCAAGAGAGAAAGAGATAGTTCGTTCGAAAGGGTTTGGGTCTGAGGACTGGTGTTAAAAGAACAAGGGTATCAACGCGACCGTTCCAGCAATTGGAAAACTCACTCTCTTTACTTCGCGGTCAATTATACGCGCCGTCGTAGAGCACGGGAGAAAATCACACAGCAACCCACTACCTTTGGGGATATATCGTCGTTGTCGTCGAAAAAAGAGGATTATGAGCCGAGAAGTCGACAAGGCTTCAAAATCCCAAAAAGAGAGAGACCCGCCGAGCCTTCCTTCCGGGGTGCGGAGATTTCCGCCCCGTCGCGACGTCATGTGACCTGAGTGAACTCCTTATCTCATCATGTCCCAAGTTGATCTAAACTTTTGCTCATGGGCTGTGTCTGACAAGCCGTTGTGACGAGATTCTGTCGAAATTATTGGGGTTTTCTATCTGAAAGCAATTGGTTTCCTGACGATGGTTGATTGCTAATCACCATGGTCGAGAGTGTTTTAACATGACCAGATTCGTTCAGTTTCTGACTTGAAGCCAGAACGAGCCTTGGCCCAACATTCTCATGACGACAATTAAATTTACTCGCAAATTCACACATACTTGTCATGACTCAATCATCCACCAACGGCAGACAGCTCAAGGTTCATGTCTATAGATCAGAAAAACGAGTAATTTGGAGAGCTATCTTGTGGCCTCCTAGCACTAGTTACATTGTATTGTAAGTCTCATACAGAACACCGTTTTCTACGGCGTGTTCTGGCCGATGGCAGTAAATCATCAAATGCACGACGCCCCTTCTTTAGTCCTTCCACACGTTATTATCATTCCACACATTCCTTTAGAGAGAAACCTCGACACGACCCTCGGCACCAGGTGCACCGTTCTGCTGAAGGTTGGGGAGGAGGTAGGTGATATCATCCCAAGGATGGCGGTAGAGACCAGTGCGGAGACGCTTCTGATCGAGGTAGTGGGCAATAAGACCGATGCTTCGGCCAAGAACGAAAAGACCGTTGAGGACACCCATCTTCAGGTAGTCCTCAGCCTCCTCGGCCGAGAAAGCGCCACAGTTGCGGACGAGATCAACAAAGCAGACAGCGATGCAACCGTCGACGTTGAGGATCAGGTTGTCCTTCTTGGAGGTGGTAACGGTCTCGACGGCCAGGGCGTAGTCGAGGAGCTTGTGGTTGGGGAAGTTGGCAAGGACGTATTCCTTGACCAGCTCAACACGCAAATCGGGGTTGTTGCGCGACTTGACACGGTGACCAATACCGGGAATTAGCTTGTTGGCCTTGCGCATGTTGTCAACGAACTCTCGGGGGCTCAGGCCCTTGTCGAAAGCACGGGTGAACTCCTCAGCGGCACCATCGAGGGCACCACCGAATCGGGAGCCAATGGTCAGAAGACCAGAAACAAGGGCGCTGATGAGATCCTTGCCGGCACGGGTGGTAATGATGGTGTTCATGGCACCAGAAACGGCGGGGCCGTGATCGGCAGTGAGCATGAGAACCATCTCAAGAAACTTGGAGGCGTAGGTGGGCAGTCTGCGACGGAACCACAGAAGAGACATGACACCACCGATACCAATATCCTCCTTGAAGACATCCGAGATGGGCATACCAGCGTAGAGAAGCTCCTGGCCACGGTCATCGGAAATGGTGGAGATGAAGGCAGCGGGCTTTCGGATAAGACCAAGCTCCTGGGCCCAGGAGTAGTCAATGGGGATCTTGGGAACGACAGGCTCAGGCTGGGGGTTGATGGTGCCCTGGCTGACAAGCTTGTCGTAAACCTGCTTGAGAAGAGAAGGAAGGTCCTCGAAGGTCTCGGGGACGTAGAAACCAGCCTCCTTCATGGACGAGTTCTTCTTGGCAGCAGTCTCGAGCTGGGAGTTGGCGAAAGAGCCGGCGTGGCCGAACTGGACCTCAGTCTTGAACATGCTGGCGCAGGTACCAATGGCCCAAGCAACAATGGGCTTGGTGATGATGCCCTGCTTAACGGCTTCGATGACCTTGTACTCCTCAACTCCACCGACCTCACCGAGCAAGACGAGGATCTTGCACTCGGGATCAGCCTGGTATCGCAGAAGATGGTCAATGAAGGTGGTACCGGGGTATCGGTCACCACCAATGGCAATACCCTCGTAGACGCCGTCGGTGTTCTGAGCGATAATGTTGTTAAGCTCGTTGGACATGCCACCAGACTTGGAGACGTAGCCAACGGAACCCTTGCGGTAAAGCTTGGAGGCAACAATGTTGTCCATCATACCACCAGTGTTGCCGATCTTGAAACTGCCGGGCTTGATACCACCGACAGTGGCGGGGCCAATGATGGTGACACCCTTCTTCTTGGCGACATGGGCAATCTCACGAGCTCGCTACAAGTCATTAGGTTAGCAGCTGTCAAAGCTCCGAGATAATGGAGGCGCAAAACTTACTCGCTCGGGGACACCCTCAGCAATGATAGCAATTGTCTTGATCTGGGGGTATTCCATAAGCTCCATGGTGGAGCTATAGACGCTTCGCGAAGAAGCAAAGTTGACAACGACATCAACGTCAGAGTGCTTCTCCATGGCCTTCTCAGTCGCCTGGTAGACGGGCAACAGAGTCTCGCTGGTACCCCAGTACATCTTGCTAACGAACTGGCCACCGAATGTGTAGATGATACCGGCAACCGAGGGCTTGGAGCGCTTGCAGATGAAGTCAAAGTCCAGCATGCCCTGAACGGCTCGGGGCTGGAGACCGTAGACAAAGCATCGAGTCTTGTCGGTGAAAAGAGCGTGCTCGGGGAGAGGGCTCAATGGCCGGCTAGGAGCAGGGAAACGCTGGATGTTGTCGTTGGCCGAGAGGCCGCTGGAAGAGGCGGGAGCCATGGTAAGAGTCGTGGTCGGTCGTGAGCGCGGGGGAGGTGAAGCGGCTTGCGATGGAAACGATTATATGATTGAGCGCTAGAGGACCAGGAAAAGGTATCAGCGACAAAGTAGACGACACTTTGAGCTCAAGAGTTTAGTTGCTCAAAGGAATTAAAGTAGGATGGATGAATCAGGAAGAGGAGAGAAGATGGAAGCACAGGAAGAAACGCTCGAGAAAGACGGGCGTCGGGGTTGAGTTGAGGGGCGGGGGGGAGAAGAGGATGTGTGAGAATTGAGGAGCGACGTTGGTGGGTGGGCAAGCTTGGTTTGGTTTTTGGTTGACTTTCAAGGGTTGACGAGGCTGCACCGACTTTGGTTTGCTGGGTGGGCGAGCGAGCTGTCGGCAGCTGGCGGGGAGCAACTTTTCGGACCTGGAGGCTAGGGGACTGACGGGGTGAGGTAGAGTACCTTGAACCAAGATCACCCACACACCACTCAAAAAGGTTTGGTGGGGTTCGGTACCACTGATGCAGCGCCAGGCGGACTGCGGCAAGCACCAGGTCTGGGTACATTAGATACCATGAACTTCATGGGCCGACACCAGGTACCTACCCGTGCACCCCCTGTCTGCCCTGACGAGCTCCTACCCTCCCGCGGTGGCACTGGCCACTCAGCCCCATGTCACTTGTTTCTCACGGAAGCCACGAGGGGGGATTTGCTCACCGCACCCGCACCTAACTCACACCACAGCACCTAGTGACTGGAAAAGAAATCTGGGCAAGAACTCGCCTAAGCTGAGAACAAAGTCAATACTCAAGCCTGAATGTTATCGGTATCTAGAAGATTTTACCAATGTTTTGACAAGACGTAATTCCCAAGTAGGTAAATACTCGTCTGATCGAAAAGCAACTCAATGGTTGTGCCTGTGTGAATCAGAAAAGGGTCCAGGGATCTGACTTGGATAGCGCTTGTACCAGCCAGTTGGGGAAAAGCCGCTTGGAATTTTGGGGATGTTCGCTTCTCCTGGGCCCTCTTTTTTTTTCGTTGATCTGTTGAATCCAGGTGTCTTGTGTTTTGGGATTGAGTTTGTTCGACTCCTTGCCTGAGCATGCATGTACAGGTACCTATTGAACCGTTATGTACCCGTCCACTGTCAATCAATCCCGTCTCAATTCTCGTTGTGGCTAGGAAGCAGTCCCCCACCAAAACTGGCTCAAGTCCAGGCTAAATTCAGCGCTTTGCAAAAGTGATGAGAACAAATAGCATTTGGGAGAAAGCCAAGCAAGAAGGAATGTTTCTTTTGTTGGTCAGAGTAAACGCCGAAAGGAATGGCTTTGGGCTATGGCGAATTAGCCCTGCATCCATCTCAATGTGTTGCTGCAGGGTTCACTGGATCTTTGGCATGATAGCAAAATATCCCCAGCATGTTGTCAGCTCTTGTTCCAAGATGCAGAGTCATCCGCAGCCACCGTCAGCCAACTGGTAGCATTATAGCCAATACATTTGAAATCAAACAATGTCTCAAGGCTAACTCTCCCCAGCCCATCAAAGGAGGTTGTTATCAAACTTGTAGATACGATGCATCAGGGTGCAGTGTCTCGGGTGGGACACCAGCCATGATGGATGCTCCTTGGTATCACCCAGACACACTAGGTTAGACACTCTGGGAGAAATCCTCAGTGGCTTCATCTGAGGATGCGACAAAGACGATCCATCCATCTCCCTCTTTTCTCTCTTATTTTCTTTTGAGCGACACTTGTTCCTCCTGTTCTATCCACAGTGTGTTCCACTAGATGCCTTCATGTTCCAATAGAGAACCATGATAGCGAAAATCTCTCCACCGATTCCGGAGGTTGAATGTTCTGGATGGACTTCCATCCCGTAGCCAGCCGGGCATGGTGGGCTTCAAGTGGGCACAGTGGGTGGCTCCAGAGCGCTGGATGCAGTGGGATGGGGGCTTGATGGAGGGGCAGAGCGGCAGAACAAGTGCTCTAGATGTAGTGTACACAGAAATTAGTGGGGCTTGGGCTCAACACTGACAGCCAACTGAAGTCCCTCCCACTCTCACCGAGACTTTGAGGCAGCTTTCCAATGCTGCAGCTCATCATGGGAACCCCGTCACCTCACCTTACCTAACCTCACTGAGGCGGCGTTCATGGTAAAGCTTGGGAAACCCACCGCTTCTCATCAATGGAATTGAGTGATTGTACGGCGTAGGGAGGTCTTCGCTTGCCGGGGTTTTTAACCCTTTTCAAAGGAGTCGTGAGACTTGAAAACGCCTCAGGGTTCCCCGGAGCCCGAAGTCAATCTATTACCAAGTCTCACCCACCCCTCCCTCATGGGCAGGAACAGCTGTCATGCTTCAAATGCCCCTTCCCCAGCCTTCCGCGCCACTTCCCGCCATCTGGTCAATTGCTGTGTCAAAGAGGCCAGGTTGCTTGACACCCCCGAAAACAACAAGACATGATGAAAATAGAGAGTATGGGGAGATAAAGCAACGACAAAAAAAAGAATCGGTGTGCCTCACCAAACAAATCTTTGGGAAATTGCTTCTGTTCGTAGCGTGTGATTGTCGCTGCGATTTTCGGCGGTTTGTCATGTCGACTGGTTCGTTCGTCCTGCACAGATGGATGTACAATTGCCCCCTGGTCCACTTGGTCCTCAACAGCTGGGGAGAGAAATGGTAGGTACCGGTACTTGAGGACTTGCCGAGAAAGCTCATCGCTTTTCACGCAGGCTCCGTTGTCACACACCCCAATAATTTTTGGCGTGGTTCTGGCTTGGAAAACCCCAGCTTGCGCAGGTACCTTGTTTACACGCAAGGCGGACACTGGTCCTCCAGGTACCCTGACCGCTTGCCCCATCCATGATGTGCCATTTGCAAGCCCGCTCAGGGCCCTTTCTCCCCCTTCTCCCCTACCCCTCCACTCCACCCGCGTCTTCCCCTTTGAGGGGCCAAAAGTCTGGGAGCTTCGTTTTTTCGAGAGCTCACAGCCCGTTCCACCTCCGCCTTCTTGCCTCTTCCTTTCTGCTCTGCATCTTCCACCTTCTCAATCAGCCTCTCTTCCTCCTCTTTCGTCTCGTTCAAATTATCATAATCAAAGGCTCTCGCTTCCCTCTTCGCAGAGCTTCACAATCGCCAATTTCCACCTGTTGTCGTCGTCCACTTAACATTTGTGTGCAGTAGTGAGTAAGCTTTTCCCCGCCAACCCTCATAACTCTCCCCTCTTGCGTTCGGATTTCCAGTCGCGATCACACGGCGATTCGATCCATGTTTGCGACTGTGATTGTTTATCGCAACACTCGATGCCATCGGAATTGCTTCATATGTGGCGCCTGCTCCAGCTCGAAACTTGCGAGACTTTGGCCAAAACTCCGCCACTGCGCGCGCTCAAGTCTCGACACTTGTCACTCATCCACTCGCTGACATCTCGTTCGTGTAGAACTGAACACGGAAGAAAAAGGGAATCAGACACTCGCCTGATCATTCCCCATCTCATCTCTACATTCATCTCCTCGTAATTTCAAAAATGTCCGCCAAGTCGATTTTCGAGGCCGACGGCAAGGCCATCCTCAACTACCACCTCACTCGCGCTGCAGTCATCAAGCCGAGCCCTCTTCCCCCACCCACCAAGCACAACGCTCCTTCCAGACTCGCCTCTTTGCATTTCCCTGAGGATGCCAACGTCGAGGATGTCTTGAACCAGGCCGAAGTCACCTACCCTTGGCTCCTCCAGGACGGTGCCAAGTTCGTTGCGAAGCCCGATCAGCTCATCAAGCGACGAGGAAAGAGCGGTCTTTTGGCTCTGAACAAGCCCTGGGCTGAGGCCAAGGCTTGGATCGCTGAGCGAGCTGGCAAGGAGCAGCAGGTTGAGCACACTGCTGGTGTCTTGAGACAGTTCCTCGTTGAGCCTTTTGTTCCTCATTCCCAGGATACCGAGTACTACATCAACATCAACTCAGTTCGCGATGTAAGTTACAATTTTCCTTCATGTTTGAGTTGAATCGAAGTTTCGGGTCAGTAGTGCTCGAAGGGTCCTAATAGGGATGAAGAAGAGAAAAAAGTTGGGAAGATTGAAGAAATTGAAAGGGGAGATGAGACCAAATCTCTCGAGTTTTGGTCTCGAAAGAATCGGAGTGGGTGAATTTGTGGGCTTATTCGACCGTGTGCCGGTAATGTTTCTACCGACCCGGGCGAACGGATGCTGCGATAAGATCCCACCGAACCGACCCGGCCTGTCGCCGTTCGGCCGCTCCCCTTGTCTTCCTATATTCAGCGCAATACTCCGGTACCTTGAGTTTAACTAATGTGATCGCTAGGGTGATTGGATCCTCTTCACTCACGAGGGTGGTGTCGATGTTGGCGATGTCGATGAGAAGGCTGAGAAGCTTTTGATCCCCGTCGACCTGGCCGAGTACCCCTCTAACGAGGAGATCGCTGCCAACCTTCTCAAGAACGTCCCCGAGGGTGTTCACAATGTCCTTGTCGACTTCATCACCCGTCTCTATGCTGTCTATGTTGACTGTCAGTTCACCTACCTCGAGATCAACCCCCTCGTTGTCATTCCCAATGAGGACAAGACCTCTGCTGAGGTGCACTTCCTGGATCTTGCGGCCAAGCTTGACCAGACTGCCGACTTTGAGTGCGGTGTCAAGTGGGCCATTGCCCGATCACCCGCTGCTCTGGGTCTCACCAATGTTGCCCCTGCCTCTGGCGAGAAGATCAACATTGATGCTGGTCCTCCCATGGAGTTCCCTGCTCCCTTTGGCCGTGAGCTGACCAAGGAGGAGGCTTACATCGCTGATCTCGATGCTAAGACTGGTGCTTCTCTCAAGCTCACCGTCCTCAACCCCAAGGGCCGCATCTGGACCCTGGTTGCTGGTGGTGGTGCCTCAGTTGTCTACGCCGATGCCATCGCTTCTGCTGGCTTTGCTGATGAGCTCGCCAACTACGGCGAGTACTCTGGTGCTCCCACCGAGTCTCAGACCTACCACTACGCCCGAACTGTCCTCGACCTTCTTCTCCGTGCTCCCGAGTCCGACAAGGGCAAGGTGTTGTTCATCGGTGGTGGTATCGCCAACTTTACCAATGTTGCCAGCACTTTCAAGGGTGTGATCCGGGCTCTGCGAGACTTTGCTCCCAAGCTGGTCGAGCACCGTGTCCAGATCTGGGTGCGACGTGCTGGACCCAACTACCAGGAGGGTCTCAAGAACATGAAGGCTGCCACTCAGGAACTTGGCCTCGATGCCAAGATCTTTGGCCCCGAGATGCACGTGTCAGGTATCGTGCCTCTCGCTCTGGTCCCCGGCAGGTGGGAGGAGAGCAAGGCTCAGGAGTTCCAGGCTTAAGAAGGGAGAAGGCAGGCGGAAGCCGCTTATACTTGTTTTGTGGCCAGAGTCAGGTGTTAACGACATGAACCTGATGTGTGCAAGATAGAATCTGGGAAAGATGGTGCAATATCAAGGCTTTACGATCGGATTGAAGGGTCGAAAAAGCTGTGTATGGTAGTATTTCAGCTACGATGGAAGAAGTAAATGGAACGCTAATAGATTTGATGACCTTAAAAATCTTTCAATTATATTGAGTGAACTTGTGATTACTACCGGGCGGGCCATTGAAGCCATGACCGATTACTTGTATACACTGGATATATGCCATCCTTGTACATGCTTTTGGGTGGTCATAGCCGCCGCGTTCATGATTCAATTCATTTATCAAGGCCTTACCAAGCATCCCCTTCCTATCCTACATTGTCTTGGTAAGATGATGAAGGTTCTTGAACTTCCACGTATCTTATCTTGTAGGCATATGCAAGCAACGGAATGGTGAGTAAGTCGAAGGATTAGAAACAGTGACAATAAAGCATCGTGAATAAAATTTAAAATTGCTGGCCACAGAATATTGGGCCACAACCCTGGCTACAGAGCGCTTAACGCAGCAGTAAAAGTACACAGGGTGGCAAGTCGAGAATCAAGAGGAAGTTCATCAGCTTGTGCTAAACAACAATAAGAGAATTACAAGAACAATAAAAAGTGTAATTCTGCGGCATATGATGGTATCCTTTCGCCCTTTTTGCCTTCTAACGAAAATAGAATAATTCAAGTCATCGCATCAAACAGCACAACAGCTGTGGCTTTGCCCGTCCGTCTCTCCTGAAGAGGGAAACATCTCTAAAAGGAGGCTTACATGGCAAACATCATGGCAGCCAGGGGAATGGCAACAGCCCACATCATGGGTTGGTTGAGAATGGCAGCGTCCTCCTCGTCATCGCTGCTGGCGTCCTCCTCGGTGCTGTTGGACGATGAAGACGAGTTGGTGTTGACAACCTCGGAGCCGGTATCAACGTCATTCTTACCGGCGTAATTGGACTCAGAATCCTCGAGGGGTACCACCTTGAGGTTCTTCATCTCGTTGCCATCAGCGTCCTCGACGGAGAGGCTAACATCCCAGCTGTCAATCTCGATGATCTTGCCACTGGGCTTGTTGCGAAGACCGTCATCGATGAGCTTTTGGGTACCTGGGGGGACAGCAGGGAGGGTAAAGTTGCTGAGGAAACCATTCACCTTGATGAGTTTGGACGAGCAGGCAGGGGCCTTGGGAGTGCTCTTGCTAGGGGACTGTGACTGAACATCCTTCCAATCGATCTTGGCGAATTGGTTCTTGAGGCGGTTGAAGTCACCGAGAATACGGACCTTGTCGTCCTTGATCTCGACCAGACCATAGTTGTTCTTCTCTTCGGTGTACTCGTACACAACGCCACCAGAGAAAACGGGGGTCATCTCCTTACCGTACATAGACTGTGTCTCGTTCCAGTATCGGGGCTGGGGCTTGTTGCAGCCGTACTCGCTGAAGAAGACAGGGACCGATGTTGACTCGAAACCTTCGGTGAGGTCGTCGAAGGAGGAGGACTCGTAAGTGGCTTCAGGACCGCACCAAGAATACGAGTTGAGGGCAAAGATGTCAGCGCGGCCCATGTCGTTCTTATCGTCACCATCCGAGCACTGCATATAGTTCCAGGTATCCCAGAGAACCTCACGAACATCGGCAGCCGAGTAGCCAACGGGAATCTTGCGCTTGATGTTGTTCTTGATGTAGTTCTTGATATCACGAGTGACGGCACGGAGGTACGGAGGGACCTGCCTGGCGGTGGCAACGTCATTGATGACCTCGTTGGCGGAGAAGAAGAGAAGGGTGTTGGGGTAGTTGCTAAAGGCCTCGACAATTGCAAAGGTACGGTTGAGATACTCCATGTAGTAGCTCTCCCAGGGGTTCTGGGTGGTGATGGCCTCGCCGGGGAGGGGAGAGTTGACATCGATCATCATGTACATGCCAGCCTGTGTGTATAACGATCAGCACTCTGGTGGGTGACATATAATTCCGACGGTCTGAAACCTACCGCATTGAAAATGCTAGCGCACTCGTCGTGGTTGATATCCGGGTCGAGGTTGTAGACACGAATGGCATTGATTCCGAGAATCTGCATGAGAGCAGCATCTCGAAGGCATTCCTCCTTATGGCTCAGAGGATCCTTGCCGGTTCCGGGGTCGTAACCGGCGCTGCCACCAGGCTGGTAAGCCATACCAACAATCTGGAATTTGTTGCCCGTTTCCGGGTTGACAAAGTCAGTTCCTTTGACCTCGAGGGGAGTAACGGCTCCAGCAATCGAGACCCCAAGGGCCATGAGGGCGGCGTTGAGCTGCAAACACATGTTAGCTGGCTTTTGATATGAAGAGAAGAGGGACGCGGGGAAATGTGTCTATCACAATGGATGTGACTTACAAGCATCTCGATATTGTGGGGTTTTGAATCTCAGTCGGCAAAGTTTTATTTAATAATGCGAGCTTCAAAACTGGGATATTGGTAGCGCAGTCGTCGCAAGATGAGTCGAAAAGGCCTCAGCCGGGAAAACAGTGAAGAATGATGAATGGCGGGTGTTGTTGTTTTGTTATGATTAAGTTGAAGTCGAGCGAGATGGCGGATTTTGTAAAGGCGTGGAGGGGCACAATAGCGTGGAAAAGGTGTGGTAATGCTGAAAAGCCGAAGGAAAGAGTGACCAGAAGCGAAACAGAAGAAAAAACAGTACCAGAACCACGGAAGGACGGGCTAGCTGTTGAGGAAGAAAGGCGGTTGAGGCCGAGTTTAGTGAGGAGAGGGAAGAAGAGGAGGAAAGAGAGGAGGAGGAGGAAGAAGAAGAAGAAGAGGATATTAAGTGGTAAATGAAGCGGCAAGTGAAGCCCGGTGGTGAGACGGTACAAATGGGGATCTAAGCGGCGGGAAGGGAAGGGGGAGGGGCGGTCACTGGCGCAAACAACGACGAAACCAGACAAGAAGGCCGAAAAGGGACTACCATTAATTACCTACCCGTCAAGTCTGTAACAAACCTGGTCATCTGCCTTGCTGTATCAAGAGCCCAATAGGCTTGGCCCTATGCGCTTTTTCTCTTGAGTCCCCTTTTGGATTTGGGGCGATCTCGGCTTGCTTATGGGAAGAGTGGTGATTTCTTACTTCTTAGTAGATAATCACATGCCATGCTCATCTATTCATTGCTCATAGAGTTAGGAAGGCAGACACACCTAGCCACCAGCCAAGAAGTTTTGGACCATGTCTTTATTTCAAACAATATCGCCCACTTTTCGTCTAGATGTCCCCATTTCCTGTGCCTCCCCCCTCCTCCCTGTCTTTGGGACCTTCACATTCTCTCTTGCCTAGATGAGTCAAGGTCCCTTGGCCTGTGCCCTTCCCTCACTTGTCTTTTACTTCCATCCCAGGCGCCTTCCCCCTTGACGTTTCCACCCCTGAGAATTAATCTGGGCTGGACGATTCGCTAACCGTGACCATCATGTCCTCCCCCCTCTTTATCAAGTCCCCCTGCTGTCACTATCTCAAGGCCTTGGTTTAATCTTTCTCGCGTTTGTCAACTTTGGGTTAGCACCAAAGAAGAGGTAGAAGAACCATTGAAGACATCACTCATAGAGGTGAACAAGGGCAAGGGCGATGAAACACGAATATGGAACCCAGGGTCTTTCGTCGATTCACCATTGGTTTTTTCCAACGAAGCCGGCACGACATGAATGCCGTACTCGTCAACACACAACAAACTCACTTACAACCTGTGGCTGTGGCGCCTGGACAACGGCTTCCCCTAATCTTTTACTGGTTATTCAAACTACTGAAACCGGTCGAGTGGCGGGAAATGAACCAATGGAAACACCAGGCGCTGCATAGCGTGAGCGTTCCCGGCCCAACCCACGTTTTCATACTCGAATGGCGTTTGTCGATCGCTCAATCGATCGCGAAATTAATTACCTGACCGACAACCTCGTGCAATATCATTCACCTGATTATACCATTCTCGTTGTTTGATAACCTAAAACCACGACAGTATGGAACCACGCTTCCGTTGGGTTTGAGATTAGAGATCATCACCAAGCCTCACTCAAGACCTATTACCGCTTACCTCACCGTAGCTGCGCCATCCTCGGCGTCTCAACCAGCCTGAGCTACCCTATCCAGTGGATATTTTCTTCTTGGACCGCCTGTTTTGGTGTCTTGGTATTACTCCTTGCAACGTCTGGGCTTGACGGTACTTGAAACCACGAAGAGGCCAGTCCTCTTGGCCTACTCTCGGCACATTGGTCCCACATATGCGTCCTTCGAGGTCCTGGGTTGGCTGTGCAGCTCCCTCCCTCGACAAAAACCCAAAGATCTCGTCACTGTCTCCCCCTATTATCGATCATTTTCGTAATAAATCATGAGTTGCGATACATACCACGGCCGTTTGTTCTACTAGTCTGATTTTGTTATAAAATCAGGTTTACTATGTGAAATCAGGCAGACTTAATGTTGAGTTGCCTAAGGGTTTCTTTTACACTTGGGTAGGTTGAGTTCGTCTTATGCGTTTATGCGTCTTATGGCGCATTAGTATTGAGGTGCAGTACGAATAGTAAGATTCTAAAAATCATTCTCGATTCCCGGGTAGTCAGTTTCTGTGGGTTCGGTGTGTGTTGAACTTTTTGGAGAAGGCTCGCCGCCATCAGTACCCAATGCTTCATCTAGCGATGTGTCATCCGTCAAAGACATCTATGCTCTACGTACTACGTAGTATAACAGCATCGCTTTCGTCATACTGACGCCGTGTATACTGATGGCTCACTGGCTATAGACTAATGAAATCATCACCCCTCACCGATTGTGTTCGTGGAGGAGATTAAAAACCACAGTCCCTGCTCTGGCCTAAAACCCCTCTTCCAGGGCCCCCAGAACAAGCATTCTAACCCCCTGAACTCGTGCTCAGTCACCTTCTTCCTCTTGCTCTTAGGCTGGTTGTCTTTGCAAGCCTCTACCTCCTAACCAGGACACTCGAAATCTCCAAGTTCATTCCTACCACCCACCAACCAACCACTAACCATATGGACAATGGAGTGAATAGCTAAACGCCAAAAACTGGCAAAAGGAAATCGGACTGTTGGACAGCCTCAAAAATGCGTGATCTGGGAATCGAACCCAGGGCTCCCCGACGCTGCTCAGATGGCAACGGAGAATTTTACCACTAAACCAATCACGCTTGAGTATCTTGTGATACTGATTTGCTTGTTGCAAAGGATCACAAAGCTTTGCAAGCAGCCTGAAAACCCGGAAATAGGACAAGGTTCGAATTCGACTTGTTGCAAAGATGTAGGGCAAATAGTTGTGGGTAGTCGTAGTCCAGTCTCACCGTGCTGACCTGTGTCAATGTTCGCATTTCCGAGCCATAGGGGAGCAAACGCCATGTATCCGTTCTCACCAGATTGAAGGTCCAAAGCTGGCTGCCATTATAGTAGTCAAGCTGCTTCCGTCGTGTAAACACAATTGTCCAGAACTGTACCTACGTCTCGATTGTGAGTCTAGTCGTTAAGTCTGCAATGCCAACGTGCCTGGTCAAAGAATAATTGGACATTCCGCACTTGAATTAAGCATCTTTCCGGATCTGCATAAAGACTCGCTCCTTTCAAGCCAGCATGGCTCAACTCACAACGCCACAATGTCCATTTACTACAACTAATATCACCCTGCAGTACATAGCTTGAACTGACCTCTGCACAAGACATCAGCAAGACCCAGCTCGTCTTCGTCCACCAGCTCGCTTAGCTCAGTTGGTCAGAGCGTCGTACTAATACTCCATCCGAGTAATCTGTAATGCGAAGGCCATAGGTTCAAGCCCTATAGTGAGCAATCATATCATTGATGGTGTGTTTCTTTTTTGGTTCTTCTCCCTTCCGCTCAGTGATAGTAACCAGGACGGTTTGTCAGGGAGTAATTCAAACATCTCTTCATCAACCAGCTCGCTTAGCTCAGTTGGTCAGAGCGTCGTACTAATACTCCATCCGAGTAATCTGTAATGCGAAGGCCATAGGTTCAAGCCCTATAGTGAGCAATCATATCATTGATGATGTATTTCTTTTTTGGTTCTTCCCCTTCTTCTCCCTCTTCTCCCATTCTGTGATAGTTGTAACCAGGACGGTTTGTCAGAGTACTTCAAACATCAACTCGATCTAGTTACCTACCGACCGACGTGCTTGATCCAACACAGAGGTCGGCTAGCCAAGCCACGTTGAACAGCGTTTCGGCAAAGAAGACATGGAATAAATAGAATGCCAATTGATGCCTCCCTTTTTGCATGTCTTTTGTACGCTAGCTATCCTATGAGGAGTCAGTCGCCAGCGAATGAGAATGTATGTATATGCAGGCTAGTGGTGATGAATAGGAGCAAAGCATTAATGAAAATGGTCACTGGTAGAGACAACCAGCCATTTACTTAATTGTATCTATACTGCATTTCTCAAAAGACACGAAGCCGAGCAAGAACGTGGCCAGATGCCGTGAGACACCAACTTCCGACTTCACCAGCCATCTCGAGCAATAGAAGTCATTCTCCTTCAACCAAAGGGACTGTATACTGTATACACTAGGTAGGCAACAAAATCATCTCTCTATTGGAACATGGGGTAACCGGTCTGATTAAAGCATAAGAAATAGTCAAAGAACTCTCCGGGGTAACACTAAAGCGAAAATAAAACAAGCTTGTAAGGTATCGCATCAACCTGCGTTCCAGTGGGGAGGGACCGCGCGAGGCTTGCTACCGTTGGCGCAACGGCCTAACCGTCCAGTGGTCGACCGTTTGCGATAGTCGTCAAGGGCGGCCTTCCAAAAGGCAGCCGCCCAAGTTCCCCCTCGTTGGTGGTGTTAGACTCCCCCTGTTATCGCCTGCCAACGTCCACAACTGATAAGAAAAGGTCATTTTTGTCAGGCTCGTCCTAACCAGAACAAGCCTGGAACCCCCCGCGGACAAAGAAGCAATTGCTTTTTGCTGCAAAAGAGGCCGTAAAGAGATGTAGAGAGTCGTAAGAAATATGGGCTACCCTAGTTGCCCAGAGACGCCATTGCTCCCTTGCCAGTACATTGTCAAGTGCAAACGGTCAACTTAGTAGCCGTTCATCGTCATTCGTTGAGAGTTGCGGCTCAACTCGCGATCGGCGGCAGGGCTAATGGGTCGGCTGCTGGCACCGCCATGGGAGCTGCTCTCCTTGAGCGCCAGCAGTTGCTTAGCACGGAAAGTCTCGTAGTGGATCTGCGACGTGGTCTCGATGAGGTCCTGGAGATGGGTTCGGAGGAGGAAGTTGCGCAGGTAAACGAATTCACAGTGGGTCTCATCCTCGACGTTGATGATACCCCATCGATTCTGGCGTCCGCGAACCTGCTTGCCATCCACAATGATGGACTTCTCGGATCCGACGACGGCAAAGGGAACAAGGTTCTAAAGTATGTTAGAGACATGTACCTCTCAGACGCAGCATCATTCATGGGCAAAACAAACCTTGATCTGGTTGTTTAGAGCGCGCTCCTCGTCGTCAAACTCGTCGTTATCATAGGGGTACATCTTCAGGTTGTGGAATGCAAACTCCTCCTTGATGCGTTCCTTGAACTCCTGGCGCTCCTCAGCAGTCAAGGAGTCGGCCTTGGCAATGACGGGCACGACGTTGACAACATCGGAGAGCTTCTTCAGGACGACGATATCGATAGGCTTGAGAGAGTGACCCGAGGGCTGGATGAAGAAGAGGCAGCAGTGAATGCGGGTGTCCTGGATGTAACGCTCTCGCTGTGCTGTGAGCTCCTTGCGCAAGTACGCGGAGTGCTGATCCTTGATATACTTGACGATAGGGTCCCAGCAGCGATCGTTGTTGACAAGGTCGCCATAGCCAGGGGTGTCGACAATGTTGAGTCTCAGTCGAACACCATTCTCTTCAATGATGTGAGAGGCAGCCTGGATCTCAGTGGTGGAGCGGATGGGCTCATCGGGTTGAAGGCGACCCTTGGAATCGATGAGATGCGAGGCAAAGATGGTGTTGATGAGGGTCGACTTGCCCAGACCAGTCTGACCTGCGACGCGAACAAGAATTAGCACTTGAGCATTAACCATGCGTAAAGAACAGCTTCCATTACGATGAGACGACGGGGTGGAGTCGGGGAACGGTCACGGCTGGAGGAAGCAACATGTCTAGTACTTACCGACGCAGATGACATTGAACTGGAAACCACGCTTCAAGAGCTTGCGCTCGATCTGAGAGGTGATACTGTCGAAACCGACATGGCTCTGGGGGTAAATGCTGTTGGGAGGAATAGCCGCCATTCTAATGGAGTCGTAGGGACACTTGGTCGTTTGAGAAAGTGTAAGAGGTGAAGCTGGGCTGGAAATGTCTCTTCTATTCCAAGAAAGACTGTCGGCCGATGCAGTAGGAAGACACGAACACGAGCTAGTGACACGGTCGAGGTGACGTTTGGTGATGCTGCAAGTTGGCGAGTTGGAGGATTACAAGAGGCGGCGCTGGATGGATCCTAGGGGAACTTTTCGGGCACTGGACTGCTCCTGCCACCACAAACAATTTCCGTGCTAAGGGAGGTGTCAGGGAGGTCAGGGACCGAAGAAAGGGGGAAGGCGCGCCTGAAGCTGTTGATTGGCCAAGTTTGGGCCGTGCACTCTGTAGCTCGTGATTGGCCCGCCGGCACTTTGGGGAGAGACAGCCCAGCAGACTTTTGATGATTGGACTTGTTTGAGCCTCGCGCAAAGGAGTTTTTGAAGCAGAGAAACGAGCCTCAATAATCGACCTCTCAGCCGCCGCTCGACAGATAAAGAATTGGGCAACTCTGCACTCCTTGAGTTGATCCTCGGAACCCTACCGATAGCATCGTTTTGCCCCGACTACATACACTCTTCCGGACGTGGAATCGATTGCGAATTTTATACCCAGCATTCTCAGCAAACGTACTCAAACCCGTCAAAATGGCTGCCATCTCCGCGTCCCTTCTTCCCCGGATCTCCTCTTCGACACTCCTGCCCTCTTCTCGACTGGGTGTGTCTTTCCGTCAGTTCACCCAGAAGCTCTTCCCAGCGCTGTCGATCGCTATCCCCGGCCTGTCTCTCAACCTCCCAACCATCGACGATATCTGGGACTCCGTCTTGCGAGCTGTTCCTAAGAACAAGGTCTCCCACTCGAGGAAGCGACATAGGCAGATGGCTGGAAAGGCGTTGAAGGATGTGAATAGTTTGTGTCGTTGCCCCGGCTGCGGCGAGACCAAGCGAACGCACAGATTATGCCAGACTTGCTTGGAAGGTAGGACGTCGGCGACGCGCATTTATAAATGAAGAATACTAACAGATCTTGATAGAAATGAAGCGACTTTGGCGCCAGGACTACCCGACCGACAAGTCGGTTTAGGAGGAACACGTGGATTATGTCCAAATCTACCAACACCTGTAACAAGAGTTTGTATAGTCCCAGGGAATCATGCATACCATGGGCGTTTTAGTTCGCTAGAGTCTTGTAGGAATATCGAAAATGAGGAAATAAGAGGATCAATAATACTATCATTTATGTGATAAGATGGTGTGACGTTAACCATGTTCGATATCGAAGGTAATAAATCTGTCTTGGTACCGCCAACCTAAGCTGTAGCCAAATCGTGAATGAATTTGAGGTTCATATTTCTCCATCATAGCGCATTATATAGACGACTCAAAAGCGTTCACCTACGCGAGAAGCCATCACTTGTACGACGGCCTGATGATAGGTTTGCTTCGAGATGCCGAAAAACAAATGATAGTATGGATCTGAGAGTGGTCACTCTCTAGCCAAAATGCCCCACCAAAACTCATCGCAGCTTGCAGCTCACTTAACTTCACCTCACCAACGTCATACACCAGACACACAACTCGGCACAATTTCATAAAGAAAGGATGGCGAGTCTATGCGAGAACATCCCTGTGATCGTTGCTAACTTTATATCCAGTCGAAACAATATTTGACTGCCCATACGGTGGACAACGGTCAGTCTTTCTTGACGCGGGGCTAGGCATGAAGCGTATAACCAGCATAGATACTGAGATCTCACAGCCCACATCACCGATATCTTCTCCATTGCTGCGACACCAAGAGCTATCATTTCAGGGAGCGGATCTTCGACGTTACATATCCATGATACTTCTGACCCTGCGTACCCCCTCAAGCAGTCCATCTCGGATGCCCACAAGCTAGGCTGCCATCATGTCTGCACGTCTCGCAGCGGTAACGTCGCTGCCAGCGCAGGTTTCGGAGGTGAGGTGAAGATCTGGGAACTCAACAAGGACACTGGAGAATGGGGACTCAGCGGCGAGATCGTGGGGCCATCTGCTAAGCCAGGTGAGGCGTGGGCGCTGGCTCTCAGTGAGGATGGGGGTTACCTGGCGACAACGACAAATGACGGGCGAATCAACGTGTGGAATGTCGCCGGCGAGAACAAGTCCAAGATCCGCCAGTATGAAACCGGTAGTGCTGGCTCAGGAAGCTTTGCCATGTGCGTAGACTTGAGCAGGGATGGAAAGTATACTGCCAGTGGTCATCAGAACGGCTCTGTCTACATCTTCAACAACGACACAGGACGAGTTTTGTACTCGCTCTCTGGTAAGTCAAATATCCTTTTAAATGCTGCCCACAGACAGCCTATTGATATTTTAAATAGGCCTCGCAAAGCCTGTGCGATCAGTAGCCTTCTCTCCTGGCAACACTAGACTTGCCGCGGCTGGAGATGCTGGCATCATCGCACTCTACGACATGAAGCACGGTGAACACGTCAGCAACCTGACAGGCCACTCTTCCTGGATCACAAGCATTGACTGGAGCGATACTGGCGAGTATCTCTTGAGCGGATCGATGGATGGCAAGGTCAAGGTGTGGTCGATTGAGAGAAGCGCTTGCGTGGCAACACACAGCGAGACGGAAAAGGCATTGTGGTCAGTGAAATGGCTGCCCAAGACGACGAGGAGCGAGATGTTTTGTACGGCGGGCGCCAACAGAAGCCTTTCTCTGTACCGCGAGGCGACCGGTATCTGATTCTTAAGTATGAAGAGTATTTGAACTCATTTCACTGAAAATAAAAGAGCCCTGGAATTGATCATCAAGGCATGTTACCCCATCCTGATGCTCTCACTGCACCATGTGAAATTAGGTAGTACGTATATCACTTCAATGCACATCCGATATACACGTGACATCGTGCCTCGTTGGCGTGCCAATATTAAGGCTGTCACATTCCGTTATTGTTAACACTCCATGTTAATGACCACCTGCGCCCGCTTCCTATTCACGGCTTTATCGTCGAGAACCAGATTGAATACAATATACACTATTCATAAAACTTGTGGAGACCCCATCACTCCACATCCGACATCACCTCTCTCCCATCGCATCCATACTCAATCGTCATTTATACCCTGTCCATCGCATCAACGTCATACCACCTGCATTAACATCAAGCTCACCATCAAACATGCCCACAACTCGGAGATCAGTCGACACCGCTCGCAGCCGTGGGCCCGTCACCAAGAGCCAGTCGAACCTCCTCAGCTTCTCCAGCAGGGTCACCAAGAGTGGTGTAAGGGATGGTAAGAAGTCCGTAATCTCGCCTTCTGTCACAAAGATCGATCCCAGGGAACTCGAGCAAGCAAAGGAAGAGGCCATTGTTGTCGCGGAACCGGACCATGAACATATGGATGTTGAAGAAGACACTAAACCAGTTGGACCCGAGAAATGTGATGTCGAGCTGCGAGCAGACAAGATTACGGATGCGCATATTAAGGAGCACTGGAAGGGTATCGAGAGTCAATGGTCGACACCACGAGTACACCAAGAAGGCTTGTCATTGAGCGAGAAGATACTGCGATACTTTGACGTCAGCTCGCAGTATGGTGTAAGTTGCTCCATGTTCCCAATGGTACGCAAGTTACTGATGATGAATAGCCCTGCGTTGGCACTGCCCGCGTGAAGCGATGGAATCGAGCTGAGCGGTTGGGCCTGAACCCCCCAATCGAGGTTCTCGCTGTGTTACGGAAGGAGGAAGTCAACGGCAACAAGAAGATCGAAAGGGCCCATATAGACGAAATCCTCAACTCCAGTGTCGTGGAATCGTGAGTGGCATTTTGTATCTTTCAGGGACGGCGGGCTGGAGTCTGGCGGTTATGGCGTTTTGGTGGAACTGGGGGAATTTTTATTATTGCTTTCATACGGATTTTGCGTGTGAGCGAGGTTTCTATCAAATCCGGATGACCGTGTTCAAGGGGCCAGACCTCTATATTCTATGGCATTATAAAGCAGATTGCTGGAAATCTACAAACAAATACTGGAGCCTCGCGGCCACCATCTTAATACCAAATACTCCTCGTTCGATGATGCGGGATTGGCTCTATGCCGGCTGCCTCCATCTCTTTCATGCTATCGTAAAGGAAAAAGTCTATCAAGATGGCGTTTATGTGGGCGTCAGGGTGTTGTCGTAGAATTTCCCGTCGAATAAGCTCGACACACCACACACTGCAAGCTGTCTGATGTTAGATGACTTGTGGATGGATGGGATCTCGTCAAGTGAGCTACTAACCTCGTATCTGAATCTCCCACGTTGATCCGCTCTCGATCAACTTCTCATCCTTGATGGTCGCCATGATGGCTGGACTGCAGTACAAAGCCCCCAAAGCCATGAGGTTCTGGGGGATGCGATAATCGGCAAACATGGTGATCTTGTCGATATCATGAAACTCGCCGTATGACTTGCCGTTAAAGCAAGCCCACACGTCGGCGACGAGAATTTGGGCGCGCTTGAGAAGGCGGATCAATTTACCGTCTTCATAGCGGTGCTCATCACGGAAACAGTCAAAATCTTGGGCAAGGAGATTGACAAGCTGAGCCGCTGACCCATCTGCCGCGGAGATAAGTTCTGGGATGGAAAAGCCATATCGCTACAAGCCTTGTTAGTCGCTACTTATAGAATCAATGTGGCTCGATCGTGCTACCTTGTAGAGAACTTGTGCTGCCTCTCGGAGGCAATCAAGGCGCTCCTGAAGTAGAGGAATCTCTTCCTCTGTACATGATCTAAAAACGTGCCTCAAAGACTCTAGTGTGCACTCTTCTTCGTTGAACCAATAGCCAGGATCAGTTATTGGGATGCCTAGAAATTTGAATCGAGGCTGCTGTCAGTTATTAAGGTCAATTGCAAATGACCAAAGAACCGACCTTCTTCAAGGGCTCTCTGGAGAGATGCCACCAAACTCCAGTACCCAGTCCATCTCTGCCCCCGATACTCGACAGCAAATCGTTCGTCCTCTGGTAATTCAGACCAAAAGCTGAAGTTCAGAAGGTCCATAGTGAAGATGAAATTGACAGTGCTCTCGTCTTTTGCCTTGGGGTGAAGTTCATGGTCGGACCAAGTAGCGGTCGAGTAACTCTTCTGTTGCATTTGAGTGTAGATAGTCTCGGCGGCCTTTTTTGAGGCGCGCATGTCTATAGCGACATCAATGCAAGTGCCGTAGACATGTTCGACACTTGCGAGAACTCCCGTCTCAGGGGTTATGTCAGGAGTTGATTTGCCCTGAAGGTGTTGACGAAGAAGGTCAAGGAGCTCGGTGTCAACTTCGTCGTCGGACATGTTGGAGACTGATTTTTCTTCCTGTTGCTTTTTTTGTGTGACGTTGCAGGCTGATAAGACCAAGTGTATATCGAAAATGAAGTCGTGGTTGAATGCTTTATGGTTGTAGTACAAAAGCCTTAAGAAATCCAGGAATGGAATATTATTAGTCTAGACTCTATCTAGACTGGAGGAACATTTACGTGGGGCAGTAGCCCCCGACAGACAGAGTTCTCGAACAGAGCCAGCCGCAGGAACAGCCAAACACGTGGAAAGTTTGCCTCTGACTGGAAAGAGCTGGTCAAATGGAGAATGACAGGAGTGATGAGTCTAACTTGCTGTTTGTGATATGTTGCTAGGAACTACCAAATTTCATCTGCCTAAGATGAGTAGACCGCAATTGAGAGTGACCACCTATTGGCACAGAAGCCTAACTGTGCACTACGTACTTGACAAATAAGAGTGACTCGCTCCATTGTTCGTTTTCTGCACTTTCCCCCTTCACATTGTTAACCAATTTTCCCATCGAGTTTCCCGTCTTCCAAGTCCAGTTTGGAGCGCAAACTCACCGATTAGCCAACCAGAGAAGGTGGCACTCACTATGCCGGCCCCAGAAGCTTCGTCCCCCGGTCACGTCGTCCCGTTTCTAATTGGTCGCAACCCATCTTGTCAACAGGCAGGTACGTACCCACGCCAAAGTACCGTCTAAGGCTCTCTTAGCTCTCTCTAGACTCTCACCACTGAAACCATCCCATCCATCATTCACTCCCACCACCTCGAGCGAACGCGACTCTCCTAGCATCACGACGACCCAGCATCTCCCTTCTCCCATCCGCGACCGCATGCGCAACTATTTCCTAGAGTTTCTGCTCCCTTACGAATCGACCTCTGCGTCTACCGAGCGGTAACTGACAACGATGGATGCGACGAGTGCGATCCAGACTCCTGCAGCTCCAGCGCCAACACCCGCGCCGAGTCAACAACAAGCTGAGCAAGCGACGCAGCAGACCGCTGCAACAAACAATGGCCAGAAAAAGCGACAGCCGGTCATGACGCGCGATAGATTCAATCAGCAGTCGCTTGGCACTTCTCTCAACACCTCGGTGAAACAGGTAGGTCTATCTTTACTTCTTAGTTCTGATTCCACCCCCCTCGAGTCGATCATGGTTCCAAGTTTGATATTGCTTCTCAAACAACAGAATTCTTTATCGACACGAATCGCCGCATGTAGTGGTAGTACTGGACTGCCATGATCGATCGAATTTGTGTTCCCAATAAGCTAACCAGGATCGCGTAGGCTCGCGTGCTCATGGTTGGCGCTGGTGGCATTGGCTGCGAACTTCTCAAAAATCTCGCTCTTACCGGCTTTGGCGAGATTCATATTGTTGATCTCGACACGATCGATCTATCCAACCTCAATCGACAATTTCTCTTCCGACACGAGCATATCAAAAAGTCCAAATCCTTGGTCAGTCTTACCCGCGGGAGGGCACAGAAGCCATCGTTAACCAATACAAATAGGTTGCTAAAGAGGCTGCGCAACGATTCAATCCCAAAGTCAAGATCGTCGCGCATCATGCCAATATCAAGGACAATAAATTCACTGTTGCGTGGTTCAGCCACTTCCGCATCGTTTTCAATGCCCTCGATAACCTGGAAGCACGAAGGCACGTGAATAAAATGTGCCTGGCTGCTGATATACCACTCATTGAGAGTGGCACAACCGGTTTCAACGGTCAAGTTCAGGCCATCAAGAAGGGCGTCACGGCGTGTTACGATTGCACTCCCAAAGAGGCCCCCAAGTCGTTCCCCGTGTGCACTATTCGCAGCACACCCAATCAAGCTATCCACTGTATTGTCTGGGGTAAAAGCTATTTGCTCAAGTACGTGATCAGATTAAGCTTCGCAGAGACTGAGCTAATGAAGTATTAGCGAAATCTTTGGGACCAGTGAGGACCAAGCAGCCCTCGACCACAGTTCAGACTCTGACAACGGTAAAGGCTCTTGACTCATTAATGGATGCAGGCGGCTAACAAGAAACAGCCAAGGAGATTGAAGAGTTGAAGAAAGAATCAGAAGCTCTAAAGAAGATCCGAGACGCCGTCGGTACATCCGAGTTCCCGCAAATGTTGTTCAACAAGGTATTCGACACCGATATAGAGCGACTACGCTCTGTCGAGGGCATGTGGAGCTCTCGCCGCGCGCCCGAAGCTCTCCAATATCAGACCATACTGTCTCGGGCGGGCGAGGCTCTTGCGATCAAGGATACACTTTTAAACGACGACCAACGGATATGGTCATTGGAGGAGAGCTTGGTGGTCTTCAATGACAGCCTTGACCGATTGAGCCAGCGCATGCTAGAGCTCAAGAAGAACGCAAGCCCAGATGGCCCTGAGCCCGTTATTACCTTTGACAAGGACGATGTCGACACTCTGGATTTTGTCGCCGCAAGTGCCAACATCCGGTCGACCATCTTTGGCATCGAACGCAAATCCCGCTTTGATATCAAGCAAATGGCAGGCAACATCATCCCGGCTATTGCTACTACAAATGCGATTGTCGCAGGACTATGCGTTTTGCAGGCTTTCAAGGTGTTGAAAGGCGAGTACTCGCAGTCAAAGGAAGTATTCTTAACACCCTTTGCATCGGCTCGCTTGCTGGCCCCTGATCGGTCGCGGGATCCGAACCCTGAGTGCCCAGTGTGTAGCGTTTACAACACAAGTGTCAACGTTGATTTATCACGGGCCACATTGCAGGATCTCGTCGACGACTTCATCAAGCCCAAGCTCTCCTTTGAAGGCAAGGAGTTTATCGTCAACAATGATGTCGGCACATTAGTCGAGTGTTTCCCAGACGGCGACGATGAGAATTTACCCAAGAAGCTTAGCGATCTCGGTAAGACTTAAATTATTACGAGGCCCAGGGCACCGCGTTTACTAACTATTGTACAGGCGTAAAAAAGGACAACTTCTTGACCGTTATAGATCAAGATGACGAGGATACGTTCGTCAACGTTATCATCAACATTCAAGAGGGGTAAGTACATGCTTTGATGCGCTCACAGAACGATGGTTAACACTTTACAGTACCCTGGAAACGGACAAGAAGCCAGTTGAGGCGACAACCACAGAGCAGCCTAAGATTCCCCGCAAGCCCAAGAAGCCTGAGCCTGTGCAGATCAACGGCAACAGCGAATCTAACGGCGAGCCTGTTGAGGTGGTCAGCAAGGGCACCAAGCGGTCCCTCACTGACGATGGTGACCAACCCCTGAAGAAGGCCAAGCTTGTCGAGACAGAGGCGGAGGTGGTGGACGTGGAGCAGGCTAGTGGTGCGATTGTCATTGACGACTGATTGCATAAAGTTCATCGTATGAGGCGAGCAAACTAGCACGAGTAACAGCTCCTCACGCGGCACTCAAGCCGCCGTCGAGATTGAGGACACAATTATTGGCAAAGGTATTCGAGGCCAGGAACACAGCAGCCTCTGCTACCTCTTCAGGAGCCCCTACACGATTGAGGGGAGTATCTTTGAGGAAAGCTGCCTTGAGATCTGGCTTCAAGTCTAAAATGGTTTGAGTTGTACATTAACATTGGGACGGTGGCGTTGGACACGTTGCAGTTCTCTCCAAGGCTGGGGTTAAAGGGATAAGAGGGAGGGAGGGAGGGGAG